>PVKA01003529.1:78090-108850 GCA_004027165.1 Ctenomys sociabilis
AAAAAAAAAAAAAAAAAAAAAAAAAAAAAAAAAAAAAAAAAAAAAAAAAAAAAAAAAAAAAAAAAAAAAAAAAAAAAAAAAAAAAAGAATAGAACACAAAAACTATCAAAAGGAATAGGTGATTGATAGAGTGCTCAGAAACTTACTCTAAACTTACTTTTTATTCAAGTACCAGAACCTAACATGTGGGTTTGGTGGAACTCAGATGCCTATTTTAAAAAAAACAGTGCATCAGGGGCTTTGTGGTAGCAGCTTTAATTTGTAAGTATATATACAGGAAAGTCATTAGCAGAAAGGAATTCTCATCTGCTTTCACTGCTGTTGGAAAAGATTTATATGAGCTAAAATCAATAGCTGTTTTGCTGGGGTTATTAGGAACAGTGTAACCTTATTCTCTCATTCACTTAAATCTGCCTGTTTATTTCCTGCCTCTTCAAACTTTTCTAGCAAATTTTTACACAGTTCCTGGCATGCTGGAGCCTTTACTCTGTGGGAACAGTTCTGATGCTGGGTAAGTAGCTCACCTAATTTTATTCTTTCTTAAAATAATGTGCCTATTATTAGTTGGATCAAACTGGACAACATTTTCACTTTTCTTTGTGCTCATATTAATAGATTCTACAATTGTCCCTGACCTATAGGCTGATTCATATTTTCTCTCTGTTCATAGTTGTGTGACTAACATTAACATTTCACTACTAGGTGTCTATGGTTCTAACCTAAAGTGAAAATCAAAGATGCAAAAGAATAGAGATCAGTAGCATTTATTAGCTTACCTGCCTTTTGTAGATGCCCCTCATTCTGTCTTAACATAGTTGATACTGCATAAAATGAGGACATGGTAGCTTAGCATCCAAAGATGACCCAAAATATGCTGACAGAACTGTGCTAGACCAAATAGCAATGTAGTATTTGAATCCTTATTCTGCTACTTGTAGCTCCAAGACCTTTGGCAAGCCATTTCATTTACCTGAGCTCCAGTTTCTTCAGCCATAAAATAGAGCTTTTCATAAACCATATTCTCTCTTCCTCATAGGTTTACTAGAAGGAGCCAGTGAGGTAACAGTCATGGAAATGCTTCATAAGCAGAGGCTGTACAAAGGTCGGGGGGTGGTGTCATTTTTCAGAGTATGTTGATCCCCTAGGAACTGGTGTTTTAATGTAATGACAACTAGAAGTCCATTTTATTTCTCTATTATAGTAAAAAGTAGAGATTACATTGAAAGAAACAGCAGTTGAGTTTAAAAACAAAGAAATGGTGCTGCTGAGGTCACTAAAATCCCCATTATGTCTTGGTTATTAAGCAGTTGTTAGAACAGTGAGGACTAAGGAACATCTAGACAGTTGTCATTTGGGATAGGAGCTAAGTAGACTTTTATTCAGCTGCACATTAATGGAAAATATCATCCGGTATGTCTCTTAAAAATGCAGAGTCCTAGGTCCCATAGCTAAAGCTTTCAGTGCCTAGGTCCTTGGTAGGGCATAGGACTGTATTTTGGTTTTTTTTTTTTGTTGTTGTTGTTGTTTTGTCTTTTTGAGACAGGGTCTCACTATGCAGTTCAGGCTGGCCTTAAGCTCACTTTGTAGCTCAGGCTGGTCTTGAACTCACAACAATCCTCCTGCCTCAGCCTCCCGAGTGCTGGGATTATAGGCATGCGCCACCACGCCCGGCCCAGGACTGTATTTTGAAGGGTTAGGCCATGTGATCTTGATTCTAAGCTTCCCATAGAAATTAGCTAGTTACTATTTTCTTCCTCTTTTTCTTTATTTTTCTTCCATCTTGTTGCTCTGCTTCTGTAGATAGTCTCTTCCTATTTCCAAGGTCACAGAGTACATAAAATTGTGTGATTTGGGGCTGGCAAGGTAGCTCAGTAGTCTAAGGTGCCTGCTTAGGCAAGCTTAGGCAAGCACATAGGACTGAGGTTTGATCCCCAGCACCACATGCTGTGTCAGCCCCACCCCCAGGGTGGGCTAAGCCAGCCACAGGGAAAAAAAAAAAAAAAAAAAAAAAAATGTTACTTATAATCTCCAAGGTTGTGACTAGGTAGAATTATGTTTGACATCTGTGAATTTCTTTCTCTTCCTTCAGGCAATGTCCAGAGGGATACCAGTGTATGAAAGCAGGAAGGAACCCCAACTATGGTTACACAAGCTTTGACACTTTCAGCTGGGCCTTCTTGGCTTTGTTTCGCCTAATGACCCAGGACTATTGGGAAAACTTGTATCAGTTGGTAAGTAATATCTCTTCTTATTCAGTAACAGAGTCTGCATGAGGATATGTGGGACTAAAGACCTTCTGTGTGAGAAACTGTTAGTGAAAATATTAAACAAGATCTGAAGCTGGGTGAGATGGTGCACACCTGTAACCCCAGCCCTCAGGAGGCTGAGGCTGGGGAATCATTGCAAGTTTAAAGCCAACCTGAGCTCCATACTGAGTTCAAGGCCAGCCTGAACCACACAGTGAGACCCTGTCTCAAAAACAAATAAACAGGATCTGAGGATAGCATGTCCCACAATTGGTAGATGTATAGTACTGAGTGAATTCTGTAGCTCTAATCCCTGTTTCTTCCACTTATTCGTACATTTGGCAGAGATTTTTTTTTTTTTAATGTATTTGGTGCAGGGTCTCACTATACAGCTCAGACTCTTCAGTGATCCTCCTATTTTTGATCTCCCCAGTGCTAGGGCTGGGATTCTAGGCCTGTACCACCATGCCCTGTCTCGGTGGCCAGCTCAATGCGCCTGAGGGGAGAGCCAGCAATGCATGTGGTATTGGGGATTGAACCCTGTTCCCTGTGCTTACCTAAGTAGGCACTTAGTCTGCTGATCTGTTTTGCTGGCCTCACAGTATTGAAGGTTGAATCCAGGGCCTTTGCACTGGGGTTACAGGTGTACACCACCACACCTGTATTTTCAGTGCTCAGTCATATATAGCCCTGGAAGCTCCCAGCACTGGCAGCCTTTATCTGGCCTGGGAATCCACTGTGTCTGTCTACTTTTAATGTTTCACCATATGTAGCATATCTCCTTTAAGGCATTTGTTTAAGAAGTATTGAATATTTACTTGTGTAGTACATTATGGTAAACATTGTAAGAGTGAAATTTTTATCCACAAGGTCTTTGGAGTCTAAAAACAGAAGAAATGGCTTAACCAAGGTCGCTGAAATCCCCTTATGTCTTGGTTAACATAGGAAGTGTTAGAACAATGAGAACTAAGGAACATTTAGACAGTTATCATTTGAGATAATATGTAAGTAGAATTTGATTCACAACTGAATCAAATTCAGATTATTAACATTTTTGACATTTGTAACAAATTCAGACTTGTCCAAGCTAGTTGAAAGATAAAAATAATGGCTGTGCCATTGTGTTAGACAATGTGAACACATCATTTAATTTTGGTTTTGACAGAAGAGTTAGTTTTGGTGATTGCTGAGAGTGTTGCAATTCAGAAATTCCACAACAACCCACTGTTTTCTTTTTCACTTTGGTATCTGTTGTGAGTTTCATGTCTTTCTCATGCATAAAGGAACTTGTTTAAAGAAATCTAGTTCAGATTCCCAAGTCAGTTTTTACCAATTCTGTTTGACAGCCTCAACTGTGAATCTTTCTCATGAAATATTTATGGTTAACATGTAAGTTTTACTGAGATCCATAATTGAAAGAATAAAAACAAAAACTCAAGAATAGTGGGTTATGAAAAGGTAATCTAAAAATCCTATTGTTCTTTGACATCCACTTGTTTGCTATTTTGAAAGGAATAGCCTTAGTATCCCTCCTTTTTTCTTTTGTGCTCTCCACTATTCTTTTTGTCATAAGACAATACTCTTCTTCTTTTCTTTTCCTTTTCCTTTTTAGGTACAGGGTCTACAGGGTCTCACTATACAGATCAGACTCATAGTGATCCTCCTGTTTTCAGTCTCCTAAGCGCTGTGATTGGAGGTGCACACCACCACACCCAGCCTGTCATCTGCTCAGGGCACCCCAGGGGCAGAGCCCAGACTGCATGCCAGAGATGGAACCCCAGTCCCTATGCTTGGCTAAGCAGGTGCTTTAGTCTGCTGAGCTATCTGACCAGCCCACTTTTGTTTTGTTTTATTGCTTTTTTTTAAGACAGAGTCTTGCTGTGTAATGAAGGCTGGTTATGAACTCCCTATATAGCCCAGGCTGGTCTCAGACTCAGTCTTCCTGCCTCAGCCTCCTAAGTGCTGGGATTATAGACATGTGCCCACCACCCCTGGCCATATTCTTCTTTTTAAAATTTATTCTATTACAAGAGCATAAGCTGGATATCACTCAAAATGGGGACTTTCCATGAGGTGGACCTGATCCAAAAATGAAATTTGTCTGTTGACATTCATTGAGGGTCAATAAATAAATGAACTAAAAGTCTTGTATTTTTTTTCTTTATACTTGCTTCAAAGCCACCTGATGAAGTCAATTATAATTCTGAGCCCAGAGTATTTTTTAAATAAAATGATTTAAAAATCAATTTTTTTCTATGAAAAGAGTTTATAGGGTATATTTGGAAAAGAAAGATTTTTGTTATAAAATGTGGCAGGCACTGTCACTCAGTGTGAGTTGACCATAGGAAGACCATTCAGCCCCCCGAGATGCTTAGGATCTGCAGGAAGAGGACAGCCACAAAACAATGACCATCCTGTTCAAACTGCTGGTAGTTCTCCTACAGAGGAATTAAACTTGTGAGGTTTTCATCCTGCTGCATTCGACACAGGTGTCTCATAAAGTGGGTTTGCCTTTACAGACCTTACGAGCTGCTGGAAAAACATACATGATCTTCTTTGTCTTGGTTATCTTTGTGGGATCTTTCTATCTGGTAAACTTGATCTTGGCTGTGGTAGCCATGGCTTATGAAGAGCAGAATCAGGCAACACTAGAGGAAGCAGAGCAAAAAGAGGCTGAATTCAAAGCAATGTTGGAGCAACTTAAGAAACAGCAGGAAGAGGCACAGGTTGGTGATTAACTCTTTGCAACAAGCTCTCCTTCCTGCCAGATCACAGTGACTAGGACTCCATCTGATTGCCACAGCAGTTGATCTTTTCTAGGTACATTGGCAAGTAGAGATCATTAACCTGATCAAAATAACCCAATTTGTTGCATTTGTCTTAATGACCAAATTGTTAAGATACTATTTTATTTCATGATTTTTAAAAGATGAGGGCCTCTCTCTGTTGCCTGCACTAGTCATAAACTCCTCGGTTCAGTCTTTCTGTCTCAGCCTGCTAAGAACCTTGGACTATGGGCATGGCCACCCCTCCTGACTTAGTAGGATCTTCTGTTGACTTTTACAAGTCTTTAGTGATCTGACTGGAAAGAAAAAAAGTAACCAGAGCAGTTTTTGTAGTTCTTCATATAGCATTTTTTTGGGGGAGTGGGGTTCTTTAGTGTGGGCATTGAGCACAGGCCCTCATGTACACTAAGCATGGCCTTTCCCACTGAGAGATACTCCAGCTCAAACACAACCTTTTTGTGAACATTGGGTTCTAATTAAAAAGAAAGTAAAAGACAAAGTATTAAAGTAAAATTTGAAAAAAAAACCCTAAATATTAAAATAAAAATTTGAAAAACAGACTTGTAATCTCATCACCCTAGTACTTAATTTTTTTTTTAAAGAAAGACTTGATATGCTGTCTGAGTGGCCTTGAATTCTCAGTCCTCCTACCTCAGCCTCCCTAGTGGTCCACTCACCTGCATCCCCACCCCATCCAGCTGCTAACACTTAGCTTTATAATCCTTATTTAAATATTCATGGATTTTTCTATTGTTACCCCCATAATATATAATAAAATTTCTTAGCTTTTATTTCCAGTCACTCAGAAGCAGTCCCTTGATACTAAGAAGACTGTCAAGTTCTTGTTTAAGATAAGCAGAAGAATAAACCTGTCTTCACCACTAGACTAGAAAATAGAGAGAGCCGGGCCTGACCATAACTTCTTTGAACAGCCTGGTTTTTCTGTCCCTTTCTGTAGTTATGGAAAGAAAAAACTCCATCCTACTGGCTTGTTTAGGTGGCCCCAAGTAATGCTTCTGTCTGTGTCTCCTTTCCTAGGCTGCTGCCATGGCCACTTCAGCAGGCACTGTCTCAGAAGACGCCATTGAGGAAGAAGGTGAAGAAGGGGTTGGCTCTCCTCGGAGCTCATCTGAACTTTCTAAACTCAGTTCAAAGAGTGCCAAAGAAAGACGTAACAGGAGAAAGAAAAGGAAGCAAAAGGAACTCTCTGAAGGAGAGGAGAAAGGGGATCCTGAGAAGGTGTTTAAGTCAGAGTCAGAAGATGGTATGAGGAGGAAGGCCTTTCGCCTACCAGACAACAGAATAGGGAGGAAATTTTCCATCATGAATCAGGTAACTCCTTGTGTTAGGTGAAATAAACCAAAGAAACTCCAGTGTTCCTAATCCTACTTGATTTTGTTTTCCTCTTTGGCCTTAGTTTCCAGAAGTATCCTTGCATAACCAGTCTTTCCCCTCCATTCTCTGTGTTGTTCTTCATAGGAGCCAGGAGAGTTGGTGAGATGATGCAAACAGAATGTGTCAGGTGAAAAAACAGTGACCGAAGAAACAAGTGTTGAGGTTTGGGAGCATAAAAGAGGGAGCTGATTTTTTTTTTTTTTTCAGAACCAGGAAAAAAATTTTAATAAGGAGAGAGAGGGCCAGGGAGATAGCTCAGTGGCTTAAGCACCTTCCTGACAAGCATAAGATCCTGCATTCAAATCCCGGTGCAAAAGAAAAAAAGAAATGGAATTGCTGGAACATATCACAATTTCTATGATTTAAAAAAAAGGGAGAGAGAGACAAATAGCCATTAGAGGTGCTGAGAGAACCAAGAGTTAGGGAAACTAAAAGTGGAAGAGTTGGAGAAAACAAGGCAGTGATGAGTGTATTGGGATTTAACAGAGATACCTGATGAGATTAGAATTAGAAGTGACCTTCAGGTTTTGGAAGTGGCAAAATCATTGAGGACTTTAAAGGCATGTTTTAGGCTATATAGTGGTCCCTCACTTATTGCAGAGGTAATGTTCCAGACACCCCTGTGATAAAATCAGCAAACTAGTGACATTATATTTATTTTAGTATTTATATATATTTTAAGGCTTTATAAACCCTTCCCACACTCTTATAAACCTTTCCCACATAGAGCTTGGGAGGATGAAAACAGGATCACTGTGAGTCCAGTCTGTGTAGTGAGACCCTGTAGACCCTGTACTAAAAATAAATTAATTAATTAATAAATAAATAAATAAACCTTTGCCACACTTTTAAAAACACTTTTAATGTTCTTAACCATTTTCTAAATTCATAAATACATAATTTTAACAACATATGTATAATGTGTGGTTATGGCACTACAAAATCCCACGATATAGCGAAAAATCCATGATGAATAATTTAGGTTAATATTTTTTGAAAGCACGTGAAACAATGAGTCCATGAAAATCGAACCATGACATAGTGAGGAAGTACTGTAGTAAGAATGGTTGCCGTTTTCAGTGTGAAATGGAGACAAGTATGGGCTTCTCATTTTTATAATTTGTAGGGGGAAATCCAGAAGAGATAAAGGTGCAGTTAGAAAATGAAGACTGGAAGTATGTCGTAGTCTTAGAAGATGAGGAAGGATGTAGTCTTTCAGAGGACTTACCTCATTCCCTGAACCCTCAGAAACAGTCAGAGGTGGCATGGTTACATTTGTTGCCAAAAAAGATGACCCCTGATACTCTGGTTTTTCCATAAGGCAGAAAATTAAAAATCTCATTGAAGTTAGATGGGGGGTTGAATTGCACGTTAAAGGAAATATTGACAGTTCCAAATAGTAAGAAAAATGGGGGAGAGAATTCCCCTAATCAGATTAATGCTGTTTGCTAATAAAGTCCCAGCTCTTTAACACAGAAATGATAGCATTGCTGGGCGTGGTGGCGCAGGCCTGTAATCCTAGCACTTGGGAGGCTGAGGCAGGAGGATTGTTGTGAGTTCGAGACCAGCCTGAGCTACAAAGTGAGCTCAAGGCCAGCCTGAACTGTATAGAGACCCTGTCTCAAAAAGACAAAAAAAAAAAAAAGAAAGAAAGAAAAAAAGGAAATGATAGTATTCTTCTCCTCCTCTCTGAATACAGTCTGCCTTTTCAGTATCCAATCACTGTGTCACAGTATTTAACCCAGAATGATCTGCTGACTGTTTCTTGCATGTGATGTTTATTTTCTATCCTCCTGGGTTTACTCCACCGAGATATAAGGGACAATCCATCTCTTGAGTGTCCATGTCGTGATTATTCTTTACATTTCTCTCAAGAAACCTTCCATAACCCTCTTATTGCCCAGGTGGAAAATTTTCTTTTTCCCTCAGGTTTTATGTGTATGTCTTCATGTAAGTGTATTCTGAGTACATATTTTATTTATGTGAGTGTATTCTTTTTATGAGTGCATTCTAAGTACTATTTTATTTATGTTCATATACTGTCCTCTTGAAGTCCTACAGTCAGATTGCTTCTTTGCACATAGCTGCCATTCAGCTATTCTTGGATAAATGAATGGAGGAATTTCAGAAATCTGATTTAACCCCTTCTGGGACTTGTTTATGACGGGTGCCACCTGTGTCTCACCTTCACATCACCTTTATCCTAGTTCCTGTTTAGGAAAAACTGTGATTACAACTTTGTTATAATCCGGACCTTATTTTGAGAACCATCACCGAGCTTGGTAATGAATACCATAGTGCAGGTAGTGCTTGGCTAATGAATAGTCCCTGATTAATGTGTAGGCTTCAGCACAGAGTTACATTATTGCTCCCTCGCTCAAAAAATAAAACTAGGTTTCTGAGCTGCCCTGCTTTGCATGAACATCCACTTCTTCTAATTTCTCCATTTAAAGGATTTTGTAGAGTCCTAGGGGCCGTGATGAATTGCCAAGACTTGCTTAGTACACACACACATACCTCCTCCCAAAGTTATATTCTTTGTCCCAGTATTCCTGCATTTGCTTGGACTTTATTTGGAAGAATGACTGAGCAAATGAGGCCTAGATGTACTTACTAATGGGCCCATGGTTATGCAGCTTGTAGTAGATATTAGAGCTAGGTCCATCTCCTCTGGAGCTTTATGCCTGGTCACCCTGATAGCTAACCTGCACTTGGGCATGGCATCATGTTTCTCACAGCATGGGTCAGGCATGGACCTATTTCCTTTGTGTTTTTATATTCTGAGATTATCTGGAGACATCTCCCAACCCATCTCCTGCCACATTGCCCTGTATTTTTAGGGCTTAGTGCAGTTTATAAGTATTGATCAGTTGTTTAAGTGACTGCTTAAACAAAGCAATCAGGATGCTGTGGTTCGATCCCCAGATCCTCAAGCTTTACCAGACCTGCCCTGAAGGCTTCCTGAGCCAGCCAAAAAGAAAAAGAAAGTATTGGTTAGAGTCTATGTTAACAAAGTATTTTTTCTTTTGAAGTAATTCTCATACTTGTTTGGTTATAGAACTCCATATCTTTTTATATACTTTTAAGTTAATTTTAGATCTTTAAAAACTATTAAGGAACCCAAGGGGCTTTTGCTTTTGGGGCTCAGGGTTCAGCTCAGATATACAGTGCCTGCCTGGCAAGTATGAGGTCCTGAGTATGATTCCTGGTACTAAAAAATATATATGTATGTATACTTTTAACTTAACTGCTTAGAAATCATAGCTAAAAATACATATTTATTAATGTATTTGTGTTATATTATTAACACAAATTACATATATGTTTTATAAAATAAAGTTTTTCAAAACAAAGTAATGGGGAAAGTAATATTGTCAACATTTTAAAATTCTCTTCAATTTCTAGTTTAATGAAAACAGTATCATATTTGTTTCTATGTGCATTAAATCTGTTGCACTTTTTTTTTTTTTTTTTTGGTTAAAGTATTTGAAAAAAATCCAGTTTCATACAAACATATAGTTAGAAAAGGGTGAAGTGTCTTATAGTTTTTGCAGACAATTTTTCCTGTTACTATTCCTAAACTCATCAGTGGCTATTTTTTAAAAGTTGTAATATGAAATCTAAAACTGTATCAGTAGCTTCATACTTGATTATATTAAAATCCTTTGCTCAATTTTACACCATAGATGTTCTTTTTTTTTTTGTAGATGTTCATTTTTTAAAATTAAACCACTTTAACTCATGTACCAAATGAGCATTTCTCCTGCCCTAAGCCTATGGGTGGTAGACAGCTAGGTGCTACCTCTGTAGCCCAGAGCCCTCTGAAATCATCCAGACGGTATAGTCCTACACTTGCTCAAATTGGCCTACCTGCTTCCCCCTCTTCTCCCTGCAGAAAGCAGTGGACCATGCCTTCCTCTTCCCCCCCTGCCTCCTAACTGGCCTTTACACTTACCTGTGTGGTGTTTTGGGGTGTGGCATGCCCTCCCCTATTGGGAACTGAGCGACAAACTCTTCTTCTGAAAGCAGTTCCCTCTGTATCTCTACTTAAAAAAACAAAAAAAAAAAAACACCATTTTCCACCCACATTTTTTTTTTTTTTTTTTTAGGGAAGGGGCTACAGGGTGTTTAGGGTCTCACTACTAGATCAGACTCTAGTGATCCACCTGTTTACAGCCTCCCAAGAGCTGGGATTATGTGCCACCACATCCAGTCTCAGTTGCTGTCTCAGTGTGTCCCCTGGGGTGGGGCCAGCATAGCAGGCCCAGAGATGAACCCCCAGCCCCTATGCCTGCTTGCAGGCACTTTAATCCATTAAACTGTTTGGCCGGCCCAGCCACATTCTTTAGAGCAGTTTTTCTCAAACATCTGGGGTAAAGCAGTAGGTTTTTAAAAATAGTTTGTGAACTATTCCTTAATGTGAAATGTAGTAACAGTGAATTTCTAGAAAAATGATCACATTCTTAGATATTATGACAATGTTAATTGCTATAAAAATTTCTAAATGTT
The DNA here is from genome assembly GCA_004027165.1 of Ctenomys sociabilis. NCBI lineage: Eukaryota > Metazoa > Chordata > Mammalia > Rodentia > Ctenomyidae > Ctenomys > Ctenomys sociabilis. Next base: position 89,027 of record PVKA01003529.1, read on the forward strand.
TCTCTTAATTTCCATGCATGTCTCATTGTAAACTAGTACCAGGTCTCGTACTAGCATTGATCTGTGAATCACCCTGCTGAGTAGAGCAGGTTCAGGGAAGTGAGACAGTGGCTCAGGAGGAGGCCCTGATCTGCTTACCAGGCCAACAGTGTGGAGAAAGGGCACATCATGGCAACTTTCACTCATACATAAAACCCAACCAGCCAGGGCACCTCCTCCTCTCTCATTGCAAGGATGCAGCAGAAGAATAAAATAAATTATGGTAAACAGAGATAATGCTTACCTTGCATCCTTTTTCCAGAGGCATATAAATAGTGCATGATATGTGACCTCTGTAAATCTATGATTAATGATTTTGTTGATATAGCTCCCAGTGATCAAACTGTGAGCTGCTTAGAGCCAATTCAGGAAAAGACTTCATAACAAATGAAGACAGGTGAGAAAATAGAACATGCTATCCCAGGCTAGACAGATAGCTCCATGGATTAAGACCCCTGCTTAGGCAGATGGAGGGGCCAGGAGTTCAATATCCAGGCCTGCCATGCCAGCCCCACCCCTGGGGCACACTGGGATGGGGATTGAGACTGGGCATCATAGCATGTGCCTGTAGTCTCAGCGCTTGGGAGGCTGTAAAACAGGAGAATCGCTATAAGCCCAATCTACATGCTAAAATTTGAATTTTCAGCCAGGCATGGTGGCACATGCCTGTAATACTAGCACTTGGGAGGCTGAGACAGGAAGATCATTGTAAGTTTAGACCAGCCTGGGCTACAAAGTAAGTTCAAAGCCATCCTGAGCTGCATAGTGAGACCTTGTCTCATAAAGACTAACTAAATAAATAATTAGAATTTTCCAAACAAATGTACAATCTAGGGATAAGGGCTTTATACATAACTGGAAGAGACAGAAATTGGGAAGATTTTGAGTGCAGAACTAGAAATGGAATTCTAGGTAAGACAGAGACAGAAGTACTAAAGAGGAGTTGTACAATCCTTCCAAGGTTATCATCAAAAGTGTTACCTATAAAAAGATTTTATTGGCCTAGATATAGCCCATGAAAACATTTCACGCTGCAACCATTTTAGAAGATTAAGGCCTACACTTTTAAGCCAGAAACAATATAGTTTAAAATTCTCCAAGTTGCTTCAGTCTTTTTTTGTTTTGTTTTGTCTTTTCTGTATCTAAGACAGGGTCTATGGGGTCTCACTATGTAGACTGGAGTCATAGTGATTCTCCTGTTTTCAGCCTCCCAAGTGCTAGGATTCCAAGCCCACGCCACCACATCCAGTCTCCATCTCACTGTGCCCCAGGGGCGGGGCTGGCATGGATCAAACCCCAGCCACCATGCACTGCCTAAGCAGGTACTTTAGTTCGCTTAGCTGTCAGGCCAGCCCTCAAAGATGCTTTCATCTCATTTGGACAAACTAAGTATCTCAAGGTAGCAAGGAAGATCACCTAATGTCACATATTTACTACATTTGTTTCTTTTAGAGTGGTGGCCCTCAAACTGGGCACTTGCTAAGTACAGTTTAAGGAATCTGGTTTCCAAGCTTTTGACTTCTGTGTAACTATGCCTGAGCTCATGGTCCTGTCATACTGACTCGCCTTTCCTCTGTCAGAGCATTCTCCTCACCTTCCACTCACCCAGTGGTACTCAGTTCTCATCCTGCACTTAATGTTGAGCCTTGTTCTGTTGTACAGAAATCTTGGGATGCAACAAAAGGATAATTGAAAACACTTGTGGCTATAATATTGAGTGGGGTGGCCCTTATCTGTGAAAGGCTGAGCTAGGAGGATTGTCATAGTGAATTCAAAACAAGAAAAAGAAAATATAAGTGGCTATAAAATTATTTTATTCTAGGAACCTTAAATTCATTGTAAAGCTTTCTGAATTTATCTGTTACATATTTCTCCTAAGAGTGAAACAGTTGTAATCAAAGGTGTTAGGATTTTGTAAATTCAGTATTCAGGCAATTGCCACTGGACTACTGTACATTTATAAAAACATTAAAAATGAAGTACTATTTCCACTAAAAATAAGTCCAATCTAGCCAATTGCTTTGACATTGAGGATGGAGTTGCCAGCTAGATCATGTGATAGACAGTTATAAATAAACTGTCTATGTGGCTGTAAAGCTTTATTTTTAAAGGTCAGAAATACTCCTAAGGGACTGGCCAGATAGCTCAGTGGATTAAAGCTCCTGCTTAGGCAGACACTGGGGCTGGGAGTTCAACCCCCTGGCCTTCCAACTGAGATGGCGATTGAGACTGGTGTGGTGGTGTGCACTGTGCACTGTGATCCCAGCGCGTGGGAAGTTGAACACAGGTGGGTCACTGGGAGTCCAAGGAGTGAGACTTGTAGGCTCTGTGACCCTATACTAAATACAGAAACAAGAAAGAAATGCCCCTAAAGCAAAGCTTTTTAAAAAGGCTTTTACTTTAAAGAGAATAAAACATTTAAAAAATTAGAAATGATACAGAATTTTAAAAAAAACAAGATGATAGAAATTCAACAATGGTTGTTATACTGCATATGCATGCAAAATTGGTCAGAAAAATTTTGAGCATTAACTATTCCTTTCAATAAACAAATACAGATTAGTAGTATAATTATTTTAGCTACTATGTGTATGTTTTTCCCTTCCTTTTTTCTTTCTTTTCTTTCCCTCATCACAATTTCCTTCTCACCAATTTCTTTCCCTTTCACAATATGAATTGTACTTTTTAAAGTGTTAATTAAAATATATTTATGCATTTGATAAGATAAAGTCATTTTATCACAGAATGTTACCAGTGATGTAAAGAAGTTAACAATGTCTTTTCCATATTCCAGACTTTAATGTTGGGTTATAGTATTGGTTAAGTAAGAGAGGAACTCATGTAGCAATAACCCCTATAATTATTAATAAATAATAAATCCTATTTTGAATCTTTTTCAGAAATCAACTGTGTAACAAATTCTTGGTTTGGGTTTTCAGCCCTTTATTTTCAACAAAATTAAAATAGTACCTAATTTGTCAGCTGATAGATCATTACAATATATTTTGCTAATAGTTTGCTGTGTCATTTTTGGTGTATAACTTGGAAGGATTCCAAAGAACTGAGTAATGTTACTACAACAAATTTCTTCCTTTCCAGGATAATATTTATGTAAATAAGGTTTCTCAGCACTTAAAATCTATTAGTAGGAGAGGGGAGTTGATGGTGAGCTATCTCATTCTGATGATAGCACTATCAGCAAATTTTGAAAAAATTCTCATCCATTTCACTTGAGATGAAATTTTTAAAAAATTATTTTTAAACTACTTATAAAATGTGTAGCATATTTGTGTAGCTTGATCAGTTGTTCATGAGAATTGTAATGAAAATCCAGGAGAATTTTAAGAAATTTCTTAGGAACTTGTTGGTCACAGGAAAAATTTCTAACTTTAAAATTGTTTCTCGTTCATTGCAGAGTGTTCAAGAGTGATTAATAGAATACATTAAAACATTTTAAATACATCTGCATAAAATTTTCTAGAGAATTTGGAAATATGAATTGAAGAAAAAGTTTTCCAAGTTGTAAAGAAGAGTTTACTTAGGAATTACATAATTTATAACTGGTCAGCTGGGAATTACATAGTTAAAACTTTTTTTTAAATGTTGACTTTAAGCCGGGCGTGGTGGCGCGGGCCTGTAATCCCAGCACTCAGGAGGCTGAGGCAGAAGGATTGTTGTGAGTTCGAGACCAGCCTGAGCTACAAAGTGAGTTTAAGGCCAGCCTGAACTGCACAGTGAGACCCTGTCTCAAAAAGACCAAAAAAAAAAAAAAAAGTTGACTTTAAAAAGTGGGGGGAGGCACATTTAGTTTTTGACATAACTGAAAAACTGGAAGACCAGGGACCAACATGCACAAGGAATATCTTGAGTAAGCTTTGAACATCAGAAATACAGAGATACGCTTTGCCACCCTGGAACACCAGCCAGGTGTTCTGGTTTAGAGAAACCAGTAGGGAACTCCACTGGTGGGGTGGAAATAGAAATAAGTCAAAGAAGGAAAAAGGGGGAGGTTGGGGCAAGAACACATGGTATACGGGGGAGGAAGGAGAAGGGAAGCAAAAGTGAATATTAAATGTAATGTCTTGGTGTTAGCATTAAGAGAACAGGGAAGCGGAACGGTTGGGTCGTTCAAGGTCAAGCACAGGTGTAGCCAGCGCTGGGAAACAGAAGTGACTGTGGGAAGTGAACGGCAGATCTTTGAGGAAACACTGCTGTTCTGACGGGCCTGCAAAGGAGCCCCATCCCCGGTCCCCCATCCGACCTGGAGGTCTCACGCCCCTCTCCTCTCTCTCCTTCTGCCCTGCAGTCACTGCTCAGCATTCCCGGCTCCCCCTTCCTCTCCCGCCACAACAGCAAGAGCAGCATCTTCAGCTTCCGGGGTCCGGGGCGCTTCCGAGACCCTGGCTCAGAGAATGAGTTCGCCGACGACGAGCACAGCACGGTGGAGGAGAGCGAGGGCCGCCGGGACTCGCTGTTCATCCCCATCCGGGCCCGAGAGCGCCGCAGCAGCTACAGCGGCTACAGCGGCTACAGCCAGGGCAGCCGCTCCTCGCGCATCTTCCCTAGCCTGCGGCGCAGCGTGAAGCGCAACAGCACCGTGGACTGCAATGGCGTGGTGTCGCTCATCGGCGGGCCGGGCTCCCACATCGGCGGGCGGCTCCTGCCAGAGGTGAAAATAGATAAGGCAGCTACTGACGACAGTGTAAGGAAGTACATACTGTAGGCTAGGCATGGCAGTCTCCCGCGGCCAGCCCATCCCACTTGGTCTCTCCTCCCACTCCTGTTCACACCCCAGCCTCTCTCTTCTCGTTTGTTTCTGTGGGTCTCTCCACTCCTTGCTCTCTGTTCCTCCTGTTTTTCTTCCTTCTTTTGTTCCTTAATCCTCTTACCCCACCCTCGTTCCCTGTTTGATTCCCCCTTTCTCATCTACTTTTATTTTACCTCTTCCTGCTCCTCTTTGCAAGTCTATCTGCCCGCCCATCTGTTCCCTCCCTAACCTGCTTTGACTGACTGCCGGGATGGAATGAGAATGCCAGGTGCCACCACCAGTGACCAACTCAAGTCGGTTTGGAACCAGCATTGCTTCCCCCCTCCCCCCATTTCTTCTCTTAGGGAAAGAGCTTGGAACTTAAAGACTTTATTCTATTTTTTTAAAGGCACTATCATTTGAAGTGATTTTCTGTCTCCTTTGCAAGGATGAGATGTGATTTTCCCAAAGAGGGAGTTCTGGGTGGGGCGCAAGGTGTGTCCCAGAAAAGCCAGGCAAGGATGGTTTAGAGAAACAGTAGGGAACTCCACTGGTGGGGTGGAAATAGAAATAAGTCAAAGGAGGAAAAAGTGGGAGGTTGGGGCAAGAACACATGGTATACGGGGGAGGAAGGAGAAGGGAAGCAAAAGTGAATATTAAATGTAATCAAATGTCAGGCTCTGGAGGAGTTACATCTAATAGCTTCACAGTCTCACTTGTATAGGAGTTCAGATAATGGTCCCCCTCTTTGGGAAATTCTATCTTTAACATTTCTTTAAATTCTAAGCTGTTTTTACTTTTTTTTTTTTTTTTTTTTTAGTTTTAAAATTTTATAATCTCAATGACCCTAATCTTTCCCATCTCTAATTCCTTAACTGTCCCTGGTGCCTTTTTAGCTGGTTGTGGGTGCCTTGAGATACAGCATGTCAGTTTATTCTGCTCTAACACTTGAGTATCCTCTAACACAGCATGGAGATAGCCAGCCCTCCAGTTAGCATGATGCATGTGTGGAGGGCAACTGGGTAATCGTGGATAAAATCTTTTAAAATAATCTGTGTTTTAGCACTATAGGCCAGTTATAAGAATACAGATTTTTTAAAAAATACAGATAATAGGGCCGGGAGACAGCTCAGTGGAATAAGCGCATCCCTGGCAAGCGCAGGAGTCTGAGTTCAATCCCCGGTTCCGCAAAAAAAAAAAACAGATAATATTCCAAAGTACAATGCTAGGGGTGTTGCCCAATGACAGAGTGCTCCTGATTATGCACAAGGCCCCAGTTTCAATCCCAACACCTTAGAGGGGCAGGCAGGCAAGAGTTCAAAGACCAGTATGGATGTGCTTAGTATTGTTTCATGTGTCCCTGCCCTTTTATTTAGAAGGAAAATATTTCCCCTTACATTTGTAGTTGTTTATAAGCTATCAGTCACTCTGTGTGGGAGTGTGCAGGAGTTGCTGGTTTGAACTCAGGGCCTCACACATACTAAGTAAATGCTCCATCACTGAGATACACCACAGCCTATAAAGTATTTTCACATGTATTTCTTAATTTGTTCTATATAAACATTTTGTAAGGCTGATAAAGTGAAAGTTAGTGTTCCTGTCTTTGAGATGGGAAACAGACTCAAAGGTCTTACATTCCTTTGGGTTTTATAGCTATGCAGCTATACAGCTAGAATCTTAGACCATTCAGAATCTTAGATCAATTTTCTGTCTCCCAGTTAATTTTTCTGTCTTCTCTGTACAATGAGTTGGCCATTACATTACTAGAGAAGTTTATTTAATAGCACTAACTATAGGAATTATGGTAAGTATGACTAAAGATTCCCCAAACCCAGAGAGGTAGCCAACATAAATATTTCTAATGATTATCTTTATGTTTAACTTTGACTCTTACTAATTCTGTGTCTGATGATAAACTGGTGCCCAGTTTATCATCAGACACGTAAATAATTATATTCACTTAAAAACGAGCTAATAGTAGAGAGTGAGGGACAGGTCAGCATGACAGTATAGTTGGGATAATACAGATGTGTAGAACTAAATTGAATGTTGATGACATGGTAGTTTTAAAAGTGGTTAAGCCAAATAATATTGCTTGCTTCTTTGCATGAAGAGAAGATGTAAGAAAAGATGTTAAGAAGGAGTTTCATCACTAGTTGAAGGCAGGTGATCAGGTTTGGGGGTTTTGGTTTTGGTTTTGAGCAGCTTCTGTTATACTGTGTGGGAGAAAATTTTGAGACTCAGTTGAGCTTTCTACACCGCTCTGTATTGTGGCCAACTGAGCTCTGCCTTTGGTTTTCAGGGACCCTGCATACTCAGCACCCTGTAAGTGCTCAGGAGATTTTCTACAGTGGTCCAAGTGATGATGGTGACTGAACTGATGATTCCCAATGCCAGGGGGTCATTCACCAAAGTAGCAGGAAGATTTGGGTAGGCAAGAACATATCATTCCCAAGGACTTCATAACTAGGAAAACCATTTCATTAGAGGCCATAAAGAAAACTCATAGCTAACTGTTACTGGTATGGGAAAATGTTAGATTAATAGGTTCAAAAGAACATAACAAGTAATCAATGCATACAGTCTATGGTATGAGGTCAAATCCATATAAAGACAAAACCACACATGAAGAGATGACTGGTAAAAGTTACTCATAATTACCTTTGAGAGGAGAAATTATTAGTGACATTCTTTTGTTCCTATTTTCCAGTTTTCTACAATGGGCATAATAATTATACCTACCATATACTGAATTTCACCACAGCGTAAAGCATATATATAATTTATTTCTTATCACCACACTATCCAGTAGGTGATTTTTTTTAAGAGACTAGGAACTTGCATAAGTGAAATTTGTACCAAGGTTTTCTTGATGTCAAAGAGATCTCCTTGGCATCTTAAATGTTAATTTCTTTGAAACATGGGAAAGATAGTCATTTTTCTTGGAAGGAAACAATATATTAATACTTTTATGTTAATATTGCTAATTTTAATTATAAAATTTGAGGTATTAATTTCTGACCCAGCAGCCCAGGCCATATTAACAGTTACCTCTTTACACTAAGACACAGGGGCCGGGGAGATGGCTCAGTGGAATAAGTGCTTCCCTGGCAAGTGCAAGGTCCTGAGTTCAATCCCTGGTTCCATCAAAAAAAAGAAAAAAAAAAAAAAAACTACACTAAGACACAGTGATTCATACTATCAAACTTACTGGATGTGCCCAAAGCCAAGCATTAGCTTGTCTTCATCTGAGCATTCACAGTGCTTTCAGTTCTATATACTATTATGGTTTGGATCTAGATGGCCTCATGCAGTTATGGGCGGGCTTCTAGAGTTTTTGATTTATTCGTGATCCAAAACTGGGATTATGGATGTGAATGGTATACCTGCCCTGGAGTGGATAGCGTGAATGCAGTATAAAGGAGAGAAACAGGCTTGTTTTCTGCTGCTCCTCTCTTTCTGCTCTTGCTGTTTTCCAACACCTTGACCTGCTGCCCTCTTCCATGTGCCACTCTGCCTTAGAGCCAGCCAAGTATGGACTGAAACCTCCACAAACTGTGAGCTAAATAAACATTTCCTTTCTTAATTCTGGGTGTCAGGCATTTTGTCCTAGCGATGAGAGAAAAGTAACTAAGACAGAATTTGGTACGGAGAGGTGTGGTCAGTTGTTGCTGTAACTATACCTGTCAAGAGCCTTTGACAATGGCTTATGAGTAGAGATAGGAAAGATTTAAAGATGTCACCTGGAAGAGAAGAGCTGGAACACCTTTGGCTATCCAGTGTGGGAGATTCTGGTCAGAGTTCAAAAGACCAGAAGGCTGATAGAAATCCTGCCAGTGAAAAACAGGCTAGGGAGGTTTCTGCTGGGAAATGCAGGTTGTCTGCATTTTACTCATGTCCAGAGACTGTCTTTTATTTGTTTGTCTTTTTGAGACAGAGTCTCACTATGCAGTTCAGACTGGCCTTAAGCTCACTTTGTAGCTCAGGCTGGTCTCGAACTCACAACAATCCTCCTGCCTCAGCCTCCCAAGTGCTGGGATGACAGGCATGTGCCACCATGCCCGGCCAGAGACTGTCTTAAGACTGACATTAAGTGTGGAAGACTGATTAATCTGGCAGAAGAAACTTCAAGACAGTCAAATGTTGAGGCAGTGGCATGCTATTGTTGGGGACTTTTAGCCGGTTTATGTTGAGAATCAAGAGCAAAGAGCCCAGCAGTATGGTTTAAAATGTTCTGAATTTGGCCAGAAGGGAAGCTCTAATAAAGTTGTGGACTGCAAGGATAATGGAGAAGATCTCCATTTCCAAGAAGGAACAGGAGAATAGAAAAGGTGGCCAGAGGGCATTACAAGAAGCAGCATAATCTCCACCCTTAAGCCGGGCGTGGTGGCACATGCCTGTAATCCCAGCACTCGGGAGGCAGGAGGATTGTTGAGTTCGAGACCAACCTGAGCTACAAAGTGAGCTTAAGGCCAGCCTGAACTGCATAGTGAGACCCTGTCTCAAAAAGACAAAAAAAAAAAAAAAAAAAAAAAAAATCTCCACCCTTTACCGCCTGAAAACTGCAAAAGCGAAAGACTTTCCTTTGAGGAGAAAGCTATAGAGTACCATATTCCAGAACAGCAGCAGCAGCCATAACCAGGTTCCAGAATGGCAGCAGCATAGAGAATTTTGTTCCTTGGAACCAGTATCAGAGTGTTCAGTGATCCAGTCACTAAACTGCTACAGCCAAGAGAGAAGAAAACCAGCCTACTTCACCAGCTGGCAGTGGCATTGGCGTAGGGCATATGCAGAATTCGAAAGTTCTAAAGTTAAGGCTTCCTAGATTCAGAAAACCTGGAAGGCCAGGCAGTGTGCCCCTGGGAGAGAAGTATATTAAGCTCTGAGTGAGAAGCCTAAAGTGCAGTAGAGACCTCAGAAGTTTGGAAAAGCCAGGAATGTAGATGATCTAAGAAAAGCTACAAGATGGGAACAAAGCAGGCCTGAGAGAAAAGCCATGGGAGCTACCACCAAAAATGCCGTAGGGGCATATGTAAGGCTCTTGGAGCTCTTAGTTTATCACAGATTACTTCATATGTTCCATATGGAAGTACAGGACTTAATGTTTGCCCTGATGGATTTTGGACTTGCTTTGGTTCCAATGTTTTGAATCCCACTGTTTGTACCTTTTGGAGTGGTAATGTTTCTCTTGCACCGTTGAATGTCGGAAGTAACTTTTCATTTGTGCAGGAGCTCACAGTTAAGAGTTTGCCTTAGATCTCAGAGGAGACTTGTGACTTGGACTTTTCCGCAGTGCTGAAACTCTTAAGACTTTGGCAATTCTTAGAGATGGACTAAAATGCCTTTTGCATACAGGAATGCACATGAGTCTTTTGGGAGCCAAAGATAGAATGTTATGGTTTAGGGAAAGATGTCCCCCCGGAGCCGCATGCAGTCATGGGGCGGCTTCTAGAGTTTGTGGTTAATTCATGATCCAATGCTGGGTTTATGAGTGAGTGCTGCTGGGATTATGGATATGAGTGCTACACCTGCCCTGGGGCAGATAGCCTGAATGCAGCACAAGGAAGGGAGAGAGACTTGCTCCCTGCTGCTGCCTCTTCCCTTTTTTTTTTTTTCTCTTGCTGTTCTACTATTTTCCATCACCATGAACTGCTGACCTCTGCCATGTGCCACTCTGCCCTGGAGCCAGCTGAGTATGGACTGAAACCTCCACAAACTGTGAGCTAGATAAACCTTTTTCTCTTTTCTTAATTTTGGGTGTCAGATGTTTTTGTCCCAGCAACAGGAGAAAAGTAATTGAGAAATATTCTCTTGCTGTGGGGAGTGACACCGGAGTCACTCACAAGCTGGCCTTATGCAGTGATTGGCCTATCATACACACTCTTTATCCTACAGCCTCAGATTAAGAAATATGATATGTTGTTTTTTAAAAAAGGTGCATCCAGGCATTACAACACTAGAATCTCACCAAAACCTCTCATCTTCATTAATTACATAGTCATGATTGAGAGGTGATGATTTTTTTTCCCACAGTTTGGGAATTTTCACTTTCAATTTTTGCCATTGCGGGTACTTTCCCATTTATCTCTGATCCGGAAATAATGGTGAGAACCATTATTCCTCATGTATAAAGAGTAGGTGTTGGCAGCATCTCAAGTCACATGTAACTCAGAAATCACATTGAGCTGAGCATGGTAGCACACACATGTAATCTCAGCGCTCAGGAGACTGAGGCAGGAAGAAAACTGCAAGTTCAAGGCCTACCTAGGTGACATAGTAAATTCAAGGCTAGCCTTAATTGCATAGTGAGAACCTGCCCAAAAACAACAGAGAGAAAGATGGGGAAGGACTGGGAGATAGGACACGAGACAAGGAGGGCTCCTTGTTGAAGCAGCTTGCCAAAGCATTAGATCACTTAATGCTCCCAGCCTCTACTCTTTGAGGCAGGTAATGCTATTGTTTGCATTTTTGAAGAGGCAACCAAAGGCTTAGAGGAATAAAGTAATTTGTCAAAGATTGCACAGTAAGCAGTATAGTTAGCATTTGAATCTGTCTAATTCCAGGATTTTACCCATTAACTAGTAGGTGATATTAACTCCAGAGCCCAGGTTCTTTATTTACTCATGTTATCCTGAGATATTAAAAATCCTGAACTCATTTCTTTTCCACGGGGTTATTATGAAGATTAAACATAATAACATACATAAAATGTGAAGTATATTATATAGCCCATTCTTGAGGCTCAGAAAGTCAGTTTCCTTTCCTTTCCTGTACTTCTTTGTAGGCCAGAGAAGTAGAGAATGGAATTTCTACTGGGTTGCTTGACTCAGTAGGACTCCTAGGATCGCAAAACTCCTTTGTCTGTAAAAGAAATTGCTGTACAATTACTTTAAAACAGAACACTACAGAAATTTTAGAAAGGCTTGAAGAGGAGGTTGATTAATGGTTAGGTTCTTGGGACTTCTAAAATGCTCTAAATTTTACTTTTCAGAAAAATGGCTGATAAATTTCCAGTTATGTATTTCCACATAAAAGGAATTTACAATCAGAAGTTGAGGGTTTTTGGCAGACACATAGTGGGCAGGATCTGCCTTCTGCAGATGCTGTAGTAACTATAAGAAAGGCTGCTATAATTTAGGGGGATGGAAACCAGTAGCCAAACGCCCTAATAAAATTTCCATTTCTTTTAAGAGACAGGGAACTAACTTGTACGGGGGTTTAACTTTTAAAGAGCTTGGCTAAGGTTCTCAGTTGCTTCCTCAATTAATGGCAGTTTTGCTCCAAGGCTCCTTCCAGCTGAATTCAAAACAGACAGAGGTTCTCAATTTAAAAGGTTGTTAGTTCACCAAGCAGGCGAGGTAGCACAAGCCTGAAATCCCAGCACTCCAGAGACTAAGGCAGGAGGATGACTGCAAATTTGAGGCCAGCTTGGGCTAAAACGTTGCATTTGAAGCCAGACTGAGCTGCATGTAAAATCTTACCTCAAAAAGACAAAAAAAAAAAAAAAAAAAAAAAAAACAGGTTGTCAGTTCTACCCCTTCCTAACAATTTTCTCCTGCTCCTAGGTCGGGATGGTGAATCTATGGCACACATTTCACAGGGAGCTGTTTGCATCATTGAAAGCTCTAAAGCGTTTGCCATCACTGTCCAAGGTGGTGAGACCTGAGCACAGCTGAACATGCAGTGGAGGTCACTTCATAGAATCCTAAGTGGAACTCCAGGGAAGGTTGACTAGAAAGCTGCTCTGGTTAGGGGTCTACTCCAGGTGTTATTCATTGGCCATGGTCTGACATAAGAAATAACAGCCAGCAATGCTGAAAGGAATGTAAAATGGTATGGCCTCTTTGAAAATTAGTGTGGCAGCTCCTCAAAAATATAAACATAGAGTTAACATGTGACCCAGCAGTTCCTTTCCTGGGTTCATACCAAGAGAATTGAAAACATATGTTAACACAGAAAATTTTAGGTTAATACGTGAATATTTATAAAAGTATTCATTCGTCAAAAAGCAGAAACAACCAAAATACCTGTCAGGTGATAAATGTATTGAATGAATTGTATTATATCCCTGCAGTGAAATACTATTTGGCCATAAAAAGGGATGAAGTGTTTATATATCTAGGGTGAACTTTAAAAATGTTATGCTAAGTGAAACAGACAGTCACAAAAGGACATATTTTATGTAATTCTGTTTTCATGAAATACCAAATTGATACAGCAGATCTATAGAGGCAAATCAGGTTATTAGTTTTGAGGATCAAAGCAGAGAGGGGATGGGAGGTCTGACAAGTACCATGTTTTCTTTGGTACGTTGGAAATGTTTTGGATTTAGATAGTGATGATGGTTGTACAATATTATGAATGTACTAAAACCTTGAACTGAATTGTTACCTTTAAAATGGTTAGAATGAAGAATTTTTTTTTTGTTTTGGTCTTTTTTATTTTACTATATTTTTTTGGTTGAACTTAAATTTATTTTAGAGGAGATTTATATTTTGTTTTTGGCACCAAGGACCCAACCCAGGATTTTCAGCTTGCTAGGCAAGCATTCTACCACTGAGCCAAATTTTTTTGTTACAAACATTTTACCTCAGGTTTGTGTTTTTTTTTTTAATTGAGGAAACAATGGGAAAAAAACATGAAGAGTTTAAATATTTTAAACCCAGCTTTCAAAACCTCAACTAGGGGACCAGGGAGATAGCTTAGCAGCATGGCAAGCACAAGGTTCTAAGTTTAATGCCTGATACCAAAAAAAAAAAAAAGAGGAAGAAAGAAAACCCTCTACTAGGGAGGATGGAACTTCAGGAGTGGCTCACACACATAGTATTCTTTGTACCTTGATTTTAGCAAAGTAAGGTTTCTTGGTAATATAGGTGTGTTTTTCTCTGAACACTAGCTACTCCTATATTCATTCTTAGCACTTTTAAGTGATGTCCTTCCTAGGCAATTTCAGTTTATGTGATCTTAGATAGTTGTAGTGAGTATATATTTGCTTTCTTTCTTTTTTTTTTTTTTCTTTTTTTTTTGTGGTACTGAGGATTGAACTCAGGACCCTGTGCTTGCCAGGCAGGCACTTAAGCTGCTGAGCTATCTCCCAGTCCCTATATTTGCTTTCTAGCTCTCCAATGATACTATAATTTGATGAGTATTAGAGAACCACATCTACAAGCGAACCATGAGCAGGCCACATATGAAAATAGAACCTTGGCCCCTGAGCTGGCCAAAAAACCAAGCCCTGTATCTACACTCAAGCCCAGGAAGCTAGCCTGTTGTAAGACAAACTCCTTGGAAACCAAATTGCTGACTCTACTGACTGTTCAGAAAGACAAACATCATCTCCAGCAGGGGACCAAGAGAACGTGCTTAATGTTTGCTAGTTCCACCCATTTTTTGTCCGCATTTGCAACTTTGGCCCTCATTGGGGAGGAAGCCAGCTCTGCACCATTCCCCTACAGTTTTTCCCCATGGCACTGGCCCCAGGGTTGCACCAGGGCTTGAGTGAAGCCTTCCTTATCCCCCACTAAGCTCTCCCTTCCTGCCTTCCTCTAACTCTGCCCAAGTGCAGATGATGTTGCCAAAACCATGCAAGACTGACTCCCTTGCTCTCACGAGCTCTGAGTAAATAGTCACGATTTCTCTGATTTGGTTAATCTTTATTTCCACAATACAGATAATGCTTTACAGACATTCACATGCTCTGCATCCATATTCCTTGCCAAAAGCATGCTACTGCATGATTGGATTGCTGTACTGTTGCGTGTAGCTCCTACCCAAGAGCTGCCGAAGTTGTGGGGAGATGGAGGCGAGGCTGTCTGACCAGTTGAGGATTGTCAGCCAAACTGCTTATGACAGATCTCTGTTCCCTCCTGCACACTGGCCCTTTCAGGTCACTTTTCCACTTCATAGGCTTGTTTCCTCTCATCTGTGCAGACTTGTACAATATGTATTTTCTGTTTTGACTTCTTTCGTTCAACAAGATTTATTGGAGAAATATTTTTATTGTTTTTGTACCAATAGTTCATTCCTTCTACTGATAGTGGTTTTTCTTTGTGTAAATATACACCAATTTGTTCCTCCATTTTCCTGTTAATGGACACTTAAGCTGCTCCAAATTTGCATTTAGTATAAGCTTTCTGTGAGCATTCTTTTACTACTATTTTGTATAAATAGTAAATGTTTTTGTTTCTGTTGGATTAATACCTCAGAGTGAAATTCACTGGATCATGTGGTAAATGTATGTTTAACTTTATGAGAAATTATCAAGTAGTTCTCCAAAATAGTTACACCATTTTTAAACCTATCTCTGTGGTCTTTTGTTTGTTTGGTCATGGTAAAGATTGAACCCTGGACCTCATAACATGCTATGCATGTGCTTTTCCACTGAGCTACTCACTGTGGCCCCTAATTCTAGGTTTTTTTTTTTTCTTCCTGTTAATAGGGATTGAATTCAAGGCCTTTGCACTAGCTACTTCCTTATCCCTTTACTTTTTTCTTTTAAATGATCTTGCTAAATTCTTAAATTATCTGGGCTGAGAACAAATTTGTGACCCTCCTGTCTCAGTTTCCCACTGTTCTGGAATTACAAGAGTGTGCTACCACACTTGGGTGATTTTAGCATTTTAATGGGCATAAAGTATTTTCTTCAATTTCCTTGGTGACTGATGCTATTGAGCACCTGTCATGTGCTTATTGACTTTTCCTGTCTGCTTCAGTGAATTGTTTATTCTGACCTTTTGCCTATTAACTGATTTGTCTTATTACTAATTGTGTGTGTGTGTGTGTGTGTGTGTGTGTGTGTGTGTGTATTTTTTTTTTTTCCAGTACCAGGGATTGAACTCAGGCCCTTGCATTTGCCAGGCAGGTGCTTTTTCTACTGAGCCATCTCCCCAGCCCCTAGTTTTTTATATTTTCTAGAACAAGTACTTTATTAGATTTTTATTTTTATGAAGTTCAGTGAGGGTTTTTTTTTTTTCCTTTTCTTTTCTTCTATGATATTACTTTTTCCATCCTGTTCAAGAACTCTTTGCCTGCCTACTCTGAATGAAGTTCAGGATGATATTTTGTTTTTATAACTATTAATGGTTCTGGGTTTTACATTTAGGTCTCTGATTTATCACAGATTAATTTTTGTGTGTGAAATGAGATAGGGATAAACCTGGATGATGTCCAGTCTTTCGGCACCCTTTGTTTAAGGGGCATTCCTTTTCCTCCTTGGTTGGATATCCATATTAATATGCCAGGTATTGGTAACACACACTTACAATCCCAGCATCCAGAGGCTATGGCAGGAGGATCACCACAAGTTGGCGGCCATCCTGGGCAACATGATGTGTTCAAGACCAGCCTGGAATATATAGTATAACCTTGTCTCAAAAAACTGAAAAATACCAGGCCCACCTCAACAGAGTCAGAGGTAGCCCCCCAAAAAAATCCTTCCCCAAAAAACTGAAAAATAAATAAATTTATATTTATATATATATTTGAAGAATCTCTTCTAGTCCCTTGATCTTTTGTTTGTGCTTATGACAAACATGTTTATCTTGGTTATTATAACCTAATAATAAGTTTTGAAATTAGGTAGCATAAACCCTCCAAACAAAAATTATTTTGAAGGATATTTAAAGTAACAGTTTTTTTTTTTTACGATAACAATTTTTAAGGGATTATTTTGCTATTCTTTAAAAGATTATTTTCCTGAATCAATGGCTCAATTTCAGGAGAATATCTGAATTCTAATATCTTAGAATCTATAGTATGATGTATCTGTTTACTTATTTAGGTCTTCAGTTTCAGCAAAATTGGATAGCTTATAGAAAGATCTTATGCATCTTTCTTTATTCCTTGGTATTGGTATTGATAGCTTTAATACTTTCAAAGGATAATTTTTCAAACTTTATTTTCAAGTACATATTGCCAGACTATAAAAAAGTTGACTTTTATATATTGACCTCACAATATGTAACTTGATAAATTTAATGTGTTGGTTCTATTACATTAGGAGATTTTTGAGAAAATTCTAGAGTTTCTATGAATATGATAATATTTTCTGTGAATACCAGCTGCCATCTTTCTTCTTTCTTTCTTGCTCTCCCTGTCTCTTTCTTTCTTTTTTTCTTTCTTTCGCTTTATTGCACCAACTAGAACTTCAGATTGTAACTGAATAGAGGTGATGAAAGGGGTTGGGGAGATGGGTAGAATAAGTGCTTGCCTGGTAAGCACAAGGGCCTGAGTTCAGTCCCCAGTTCTGCCAAAAAAAAGAAAAGAAAAAATAAAAAGAAAGAAAAATTTGGGGCCAGGCAGATGGTTCAGTGGAATAAGTGCTTCCCTGGCAAGTGGAAGGGCTGAATACAATCCCCAGTTCCGAAAAAAAAAAAAAAAAAAAAAAGTGATGAAAGAAACACTTTTCATTAATTCCAGTACTAAGATAAAATGATTTAAAGTTTTGCCAAGAAGGCATCAGTCAAAAATGTCTTTTGTTGGGGCTGACAAGATGGCTGAGAGGACGAAAGCGCCTGCTTAGGCAAGTGCAGAGACATGGATCCCTGGTACCACATGCTGCACCAGCCCCGCCCCAGGAGAGTAACTTTGCAGGGGGTGAGGGAGATGGCTCAGTGGATTAAGCGCCTGGCAAGCTCCAGGGCCTGAGTTCAGTCCCCGGTTCTGCAAAAGCAAAAAAAGAAAGAGAGTAACTTTGCAGCAACCAAATACATTAAGAAAGAAAAATTTTCTATCAAGTTTAAATTGCTACATTCTATTCATAGTTTGCTAAGAAATATTATGTCAGGGTGTTGAATTTTGTTAAATACTGTTTTTCTGCATCTATGAGATGATCCTATACCTTTTCTTCTTTATTATCTCATTCAGTATAATAATATACTGACTTATTTCCTAGTGTTAAACTAACCTTGCTTTCCTGGGTTAAATTGTTGTTAGTTATGATGTATGTTCATCCTTTGCATATTTTGCCAAATTGTTTGCTGATCTTTTTTAAAGAATTTTGCAGTTCTATTCATGAAGGATACTGGTTGCTAATTTTCCTGTCTTACACTGTTTTTGACAGGATTGATGTCAGTCATGTTAAGAAGTGTGCCCCTATCATCCACTGTTTTCTGAAAAAAATTTGTGTATGCATAGTGTTTCTTAATATTTTACAGAATTCACTGTGGAGCTGCCTAGAGCTAGAGTTTTCTTTATAGTAAGGTTTTAAATTGTGGTTTTTAATATGGGCTATTAAGTTGTTTTTTTTTTAATGTCTTCTGCCTCCTTTGATGAGTTGTAATTTGATTAGTATTTTGATTCGTCACAGTACATCTTTACTATCCTAAAAATGCCTGTGGAATTTGCAGTGGTGTCCCTTTTTCATTCCTGAAAATGATAGCTTGAATTTTCTGTTTTTATTAACCAGCCATACTAGAGGAATGTTATTAAGTTTTTTAAAGAACATTTGACTTTTGTGGCCAGGGAGATGGCTCAGTGGAGTAAGTGTTTCCCTGGCAAGTGCAAGGCCCCAGTTTCAATCCCTGGTTTTGTGGGAAAAAAAAAATTATAAAGAACATTTGACTTTTGTGATTGACTAGTTTGTTCACTTACTGTTTTGTCTGTGTTTATGATTTTCTTTAATCTGTTTACCCAGGATTTAATTTGATTTTTTGCTGGCTTTTTTTTAGAACATTGATTTGTTTGTTTGTTTATTTGTTTTTGCAGAACCGGGGATTGAACTCAGGCCCTTGCACTTGCCAGGGAAGCACTTATTCCACTGAACCATCTCCCCAGCCCCCAGAACATTGATTTTTTTAAGGGGTTAAAACTATAAAATTTCCTCTATTATTTCACAATTTTTTGGTTTTGTGGCGGTACCAGGAATTGAACTCAGGACCTTGTGTTTGCCAGGCAGGCACTTATTCTACTGAGCTATCTCCCTGGCCCTCACCATATAGATTTTGATGTACTGTTTGCTTTAAAATTCAGTTAAAAGGGGGCCAGGGAATAGCTCAGTGGAATAAGTGCTTGCCTGGCAAACACAAGATCCTGAGTTTGATTCTTGGTACTACCAAAAAAAAAAAAAAAAAAGAAAGAAAACTTTAAAAAAATATTTCCAGTAAAATTTAGTTAAAATATTTCCTAATTTTTCTAATAATTTCATCTTTGAAACATGAATTTGTATAACTCTTGTTTAGTTTGCAGATAGGTGGGCAATTTTCTGAGGACCATACAGTTACTATAAGACTTTTTAATGGAACCAATTGCTTGGATCTATTCCATATGTTCTTGTCTGTGCAAGACGAGAGGAAACATGATGGATTTCTTTTTTAATCTTCTAAAGTACCCTAACTATGAGCTTTGAAATTGTTGTTGCTTAGTGTCTTACATATTTCCCTTTAAAATATAAAAAGGATGGTGCTCGTTTCGGCAGCACATATACTAAAATATAAAAAGGATGTGTTCAATGATGATGGAGTTACAAGACAAATTTTAATAGAATTTGTTTCCAAACGTATCTGTGCTCTGGAGTATGTTCATTTAGCACAGAAACATTAAGTTGAGGATGAATTGACTTATGTGGGTTTTTTTTATTTAACTCCCAACCTAGAGGGTGTGGCTGTAGCTCAGTAGTAGAGCACTTTCCTAGCATATGCAAGGCCATAAGTTCTCCTCCATAAAAAAAAAAAATCCTCAAGCTAAAGGTTATTTTAGCTTTTCATCAGAGATCATTAAATAATACTCTAATAATTTTTCCCCCCACTGGAAACATTTTATTGGCCTTCTGAACAGAAACAGGAATTTATTTGCCAGGAAGGATGATCCCATCATACTTCTGCTAGAACCAGTGCATGGCCTCCTCTTTGCTGATTCTGTGTTTGGCCCCAATGCAGCCTGTCCTGCGCTTCTTGTCTGCGATGCTGAAACCCGGCCTGCCCAGCACCACATAGAAGTCCAGGCCGTAGATACCAATGCTTGGGTCATATTTGATGCCCAGATCGATATGTTCCTGGATTCCAAAACCAAAGTTTCCAGTATCAGAGAAGTTATTTTTCCTT
>PVKA01003530.1:0-24648 GCA_004027165.1 Ctenomys sociabilis
TTTTTTTTTTTTTTTTTTTTTTTTTTTTTTTTTTTTTTTTTTTTTTTTTTTTTTTTTTTTTTTTTTTTTTTTTGCGGAACCGGGGATTGAACTCAGGCCCTTGCGCTTGCCAGGAAGGGCTTCTTCCACTGAGCCATCTCCCTGGCCCCTGATAGTATCTTTAAAAACTGCTTTCTATTATGTCAATGATTAAGCATCACACACCAGTACACATGGGTGAAGTCTGAACTTCTGCATATGAGCCTCATACTGAGACTGATTTGTACATGAAAATCAGTATCAAAGGTAAGTAGCTGAATGCATTTATAATATGGAGAGGGAAGAAGTACTGGACTCAGACAATGCAGAACACATCTCCATCCCTTGTGGTACCCTGGATCATGTCTGGTGCACAGCAATTAAAATTATGGTGCATTAGAAACTCTGTCTGTGTAGAGCTGGGGATTTGGCTCAGCAGTAGAACATTTGCCTAGCAAGCTGGAAGCCCTGGGTTCAGTCTTTGGTAACAAAAACAAAAAAGTAAACAAAAAGAACTATGTAGAATACTTCATTTAAACCCCACTATGGCTTTTTTACACAAAATATATGGGCTCCAAGAGTCCATGACTCCAGCCATTGTACCACACCACTGCCACATTCTAATCTTTTTAATAGATAACAAAACTACTCAAGTTGTCTTGTGAGTTTGTAAACATTTTGCTAAGGTTTTGACGATTTATTTTCTTCATTTTCTTTCTGTTGTTCGATCTGTTGAATTCAGTTTTCCAAGTCAAGCAAGTTCACAATTTATGATCCAGTTTCATTCCATGTTCATAGATCAGATTAGCTCATAAATCCAATAAAACTGGACTATACCTTTGACTATACATAATGTAAAGCCTAAAAAAGCCACATAAATACACAGGCAATGCTATAAATAAACTATTTTGCTGTTATAATTACCTTACAATGGCTTACAGTATGACAGTAAAGTATTACTACTTTAACAGTCACCCTGCAATGGTGGTACAGAACAGTGTAGTACAGTAACTGGAATATAGGAGCTTGCATGGCATGAACTGATGAGAAAAGAGTTATGAACTAGAGGAGGGAGGGCAGATGGGAGGTGGAATAGCTGAACAATCATCAGCAGTAGGAGATGGAGGGTAGGATGGGATATCTCTCACATCCGATGGTGATGGAGCTACACATAAAAAAATCTCCTTGCCAGTTTCTGTGCTATAAATCTCTTTCTGCTCCATTTTCCTCTTTGTATTCTTCATCTTTTCACTGGGCCTCATTCTGCCAGCTCCTCGTTTACCACAGCCAGTAGTTTGCTGAAGTCATCCTCTTGCAGATCTGGCTTCTTGCTGAGGGTTCCTAAGTCATGGATGACCTCTTTGGGCCCCTCATCCATCTTTTCAGTTCTATGAACTTCATGAACAAACTGTGGTCGAGGCTCTTCCAAACCCCATTCATGATGATAGCCTAAACCTTACACCAAGGAAAGTGAATGCTGCTTATGGCTTTGTGGATGTTCTAGCTCTTCCAAAATTGTCACAAGGTTATTCCTGTTTCATCAATTGCCTTCACTGCCTTACACAGAGTGTGATGTAAATAATATTTCTTCAAAGTCGTCTCCTTGGTTCATAGGTTGAAAGAACATTGTGGTATTTAATGGCTGATGCTTTTTTTCTACTTCGGGATGAAAGTCATCTGTGAATTTGGGCTGACCTGGTGCATTGTCACGCATCACAAGAATGTTGAAAGGGACATCTTTCTCCACATAGTGTATGTCTCTATCCTGAGATAAACTTGTGGAAAAAATAGTCGTGCAAGATGGCTTGTGTAAGTCAGGCTCTGGAGTTACACTTCCACACAACAGGTGGGGAGGCCTTGGCTATGGTTTTGAGGGTACTTGTGTGCTTAGAATGGTAAACTAAGAAAAGCCTTGGTTTGCTATTGGTGAAAGCATTGCCACCAAGCAACAGAGTAAGTCTGTCCTATGCTGCCTTGAAGCCCAGCATCATCTTTTTCTCCCTCCTGATATAACTTTCTTTCGGCATCTACTTCCAGAACAGTCCTGTCAGGTTAAAAACCTTTTGGGATAAATAAGCATCTTCATCCATAATTTCTCTGTGATCAACATTTGATCTCAAATATTGTAATTTTTTTTGTAAGTACCTAAGTACAATAACTGGAAATGCTTTAAATATCATTCAGTTTGACACCACCTTTAGTGAATAATGAGTAATACTTATAAAGTTTATAATGATGACAGCACATGCTACATGGGTATTATTTAGCTTTGAATGTAGTACAGGACCATTCCTGACTCAGAGTATACATATAGTATTATGTTTTCTGAATAAAGTGTCAAAAGACTGATAAATAGCATTATGTCTCATTTGAAAAAAACAAAAGATCAAGTTTTAGGCAGTTGGGACATATGTACTATTTCTATGTCTTATCCTTTAATCTGTCAGTAAAGGATGTATGCATATATGCAAGGGAGATAGATTAAAAGGTCAATGGTGTGTGCATGTATATCTATAACATATATATTATATATTACCTAGAATAAATCTGAAGTCCCTTTATCTTCTTATATTATTACCATTTAAATATCAAATAATTACTTTGCTTACTGTTCTTTCCAGTGAGAGAAGAAAGTATGGTTAAGAAATAGTCCAGTACAGTGCTGTAGACTCTTGCTATTGACCAGCCTGCTGCTACTCTCATGAAATCATCCAGTTTAAACTGGATGAAACCAGTACTTGCTTCTATTAAGAACAAGACCTCTTTAGTTCATAATGTGCTTTAGATTGATCCATGAATAAATTATAATCCAAATAAACTCCTTTACCTTAAAGCTTTGCTGGCTTAAGGTATCACTGTTGATTCATTATGCTGTCACTTTTCTATCAGCAGTGTAATGCTTTTTATATCTGGATGGAGACAGTTTTGGTGTGAGATACTGTTATCTTTAAATGAGTAGGATTTAGCTTTTCTGGTGAGAACAAATTCATCAATGATGAATCCCTAGAGAAAGCACAAAAACAAAAATCACACCGCTTCTGTGCTTTGTTCTGCTCGTCAGTTACACAGCAGCGTTTGATGCTCCTAAAGAACTTTTCCCTTTCTTTAAGAAATACCACGGGATGCTCCAAACCTCTCGTGCTGAAACTTTTTGTTTTGAGTTACTGTCGGCTACAACTTTTTCTGTAAGAAAATAATGAATGAAGGGGGAAAGCTCCCGCTGCTTCCTCTGTCAAGCACTAGTGCTCTCCTCCTTCAGTGGGAAATCGATTAGCGGCTCAGGCAGGGATCTGAACTCAGCGCTTGATTCATCATCACTGATTCTACATATGCATGGCGGTCAGCAACGCATTCTTCTTGACTCTTCTTTTATCTTTGTACTTTTGTTCCTTTGTTTTTTTATTTGTTTGGGTACAATCCGAGTACAAATATAGCTATGTGTGCTATGTGTGAAGGGGATCTGCTGCAGGAAAGAACTTTTCATATTTTCTGAATATTTAACTTTTAAAATATCCAGTTACTGCAAAATGATAGCTCCACTTTAGTACACGTTTTATGAAAATATTCAAGTGTTTATAACCAGTAAAAGATACACCATGCCTATGGAAGCAGGATGCTTTGAAAACCACCTTCAGCTCTGGATCCTACACATGGCAATCAGGAATTAGAAGTGATCTTTCATCTGGATTAAAGGGTGAAGGAGTGTTTGTTGATATTTAGTGTTATGTGTGCTTCCTGCTTAAAGAAAAGTGGAGCAGCAGTCAACATTTTATTTCTTTGCTTCTTCTAACCAGTGTATTTTGAAAATCCTACAGGAATCTTTATACTAACTTGAAGACCTCCTTACAGAAATAATTATAGAAAATTCTCACATTAGATTCATATCATTGGAAAGGCTATGTGACATGATTTGTGCATAGCAGATGTAGTTAACTAATGCAAAATACTGCAGAAATTAGTAAGCCTCTAAATGTTTACTAACTGTTTTCCATTAAGTATTAAGACATTTTCAGATACGCATTATTATTATTGTTGTTTCAATAATTCAAAATAATGACTTAACTATTACTACATTCTTTCCATTTTGACAAAGAATAATCTAAATAAAATAAGACCCTTTTTATTAATGTTTAAAAATCCTAAAAGCTTTCTTTTGAATAGTCTACAAAACTCAAATAAAATTAATGGTACCCCATAAGAACAAGATCCAATCAGGAGGTCAGATTAATGGTTCAGGGGCTTGTTAGCTTAAGGGTCTCCTAGAACCAAAGGTCTTCTGTTTAAACACTTACTCATTTGTAATAATTTTCAAGAATAAAAGATTGGGACATGTGTGTCTGATGTGGAGGGGTAGTGCATTCTGGTGACTCATACTCACCACCAGATAAAATGGTATCTGGACGGGGCATTTCTTCAGGGCCTAGCATTGTCTCCAGCTCCTCAGCTGCTCCAGGGAAAAAGGCCTTTCTTTATGAGGAAATTTCAGACATTACTTGTACTCTATTGAGGATATTTACAAATGGGATAAGTCCTACAAATTACTTACGCTTTTAACAAGCCACTTCACATTAAAATCAACGTAAAATATATTGTCCTCACATCGTGACATTTCATACTGTTGCAACCCTTAATGTTAGAATTCAGGGAAGCATTAAGATTTAGAGATGAAGTACATGGATCTAATCATATGATGTGTGATCAGAAAATACGGAGAATATTTACACTATTTATTAAGTAAAAATGATTTTTAAAATAAACATAAAACATGTACTTTTTTAAATGAAGAGAACCATTGCCTGATAACTCCTCTCAAAATAGTCCTTTCACTTCAAATGTGTTTATCTCATTATTCAAGCTACTTTCTGGGACAGTTCTAGTTCTATTCCATGTCTTTAGTTGCACTTGTCATGGCCACTTTGGTGGCCTAAATTGATTCAAAACGTTTTCAACTTTCAAAAGCTGCAAAACATTCGGTGCTAGATTCAGTGGATAAGGCGAGTGAGGTCATGTGACGTTTACACAAACCTACAGTACTCAGCAGCAGCAGTCACCATATTTTGGTCATCCTTCATAAAGATACTCATGAAAAAGGACTTCAGAATTGCTTTTGAAAGTAACAAGAACAGTTTGGTATGTATGTTCTGAACAAGGGGAAGTATTTTAAGGGAATTAATGGCAATGTGACTTTAACATAACTTTTTAAAAATTACATGTTTACCATGTATTTTGATCACACCTTATGTATAAATTAACTTGGCATTCATAACATTGTTTGATTTATTTAAATTTTTGACAAGATTTTGGTGAATTGACTGTGGAAGCATCAAGCTGAGGAATTTACATATAAATATGTTTTTTGCTCACAAAAATTTTCAATTGTAGTTTACAACCTGCCTTGGTTGGAACATGGTTAGAGTTTACTCACTGTGCCGAGATCTCTAGAGAATCAGAGAATTCATTTTCCTGGTATTATGCAGCCTGGCAAGTCGAGGTCAGAGTTCTGAAACAAGTGAGATTTTTCATAAAATCACCTTCTAGGTCACAGATCAGGAAGACCTTGGAGTGCTGTAGTTTTCCAAGCCTTCATCAACTAGATAAACAGGCTTTATTCTGCAGAAGTGAGAGGGTGTTTTTGCCATCTTCTAAAAGAGAACTGACAATTCCAGGTTAGGGGCTGACACAAAACATTTGAAATTCAATGGTGTCTATCACAGGCAGTGTGTCTCAGTAAAAGTGAAGATCAAAGGTTCTAGAAGAAGAGAAGGACAAAGTGAAGAGGAAACAATTGTGGGATAATGAATGGTATGAGGGCATTTTCATGTTCAGTTGAAACCACTTAGCATTTTTGCATGACACCCAGGTAGCTTTCTAAATGAACTTTGCAGAGTACAATTGAATAACCTTGAGATTTAAAGCTGTGATGTGATTTTGAATATTGATAGAGTTTGCATAAGCACTGTGACATAGCCTCTGCTTTCATTTCTATTTTTACCTCCTTCATGCAAAATACAATTTATTTTCTTTTCAGGAGAATCAATACTTTTACCATTTTTTTTTTTGCTATTCCAGTAAATTGCAATCAACATTAGTTACAATCCTTAAAGAGATGTAGTAAGAATTTGAACACAATAAAATAAAGATACAGATTAGAACTTTGGCAAAGCACCTCTGCTATTGACAAAAGCATTTGTCAGGGTCTACAGCTGTGTCTATATCGTGCTAAAAGCTTGATGAAGGGGGGAAAAAGCATCAATAAGATTCACCTTCGGTCTATACACACCAAACAAATGGTTTAACTAATAGCTATTATTTTAAGTGACTGGATTTCATTTACATTGTGAAATTTATCCCATTTAGAAATGTATTTTAATTAACATTTGTATCCAACATATACATACGTGGCAAAGGTATTATACTCTCGTGTTCTTTTTAATAACATAGATTCTGCTATCCAGAGGACCAGTGATCCAGGAATGAGTGAAGATCCAGTAGTATGAGAGAATCCCCAAGCACACATTTGTTGATTTGTTTGTTAGCAATATTTATGTATTTAGTCTCCCATTTTTTTCTTCTCTGAGCTAATGTCCTTATTTGTATTTTCCCTTTAGAAACTGCCAAGCTTTGGACCTTTTCTTGAACAGCGCAAGAAAATCATAGCAGAAAATAAGATTAGACTCAAAGGACAAAATACAACATTTTCCCCAATTGAGAGGCACTGTTTCATCCCCCAAAAGCCTATTCCTTCCATCAAGGTAAAATTTAAACCAACCACTTAACTATGTCTTTAACTGCTCAAATTTGCTAATATGGTTTATACACATCCTTCCTCAAATGTAACCTGCTTTTTGTTTTGAAAATGTTCTTAGAGCCTCCAGAATTCTATATATAGAAAAAAAGGTGTTACATTATCGAATAGTATCTTATTTGTATGTTTTATACATCTATTGTTGTCATTTTACTTCTCAGAGCACTATGAGGTATGTGTTTCATGGAAATCTTTGTGTTAAATGTGTCAGGGATATTAAGGACACAATTTTTACCTTCTCATAGTTGATTTAAAATTATCTTAATCAACAGTTAACATCATAATATAACCTCATATTATTTATGCAAAGTAACTAAATATAACATCAATAGCACTATGATAGCTTATGAATGGTTAAACTTTCTTTGGTTTGGCATCAAGAAAACGTATGTATCTATTTACATTTCAGGAGATTATTTTCTGGGTGAAAGATATCACTAAATAAAAATCATGCATGTTACTTTTCTGGATTTTTTAAAGCATTTTATTAAAAAATATATGTTCATATTTAGGTATAACAAATAATACAGAGAAATATTATTTACCCTCTATCCAGTTTCCCAGTGGCAGTATGTTAAAAAAAATTGTATTGCAATTTCAAAACCAGGATATTGGCCCAGATACAATCTAACAATCCTGTGTACATTCCTCTGGTTCTGTTACTGTGTGTGTGTGTGAACAGACACACACACACACACACACACACACACACACGCACACACACAGAGTTTTGTCACATACTTTGTGTATCTACTGTCACAGTTAAAAGAAAAAGGGCCAGTGAGATAGTGTAGGACTAAGTGTCTGCTTAGGCAAGTTCAGGAACCAGGATTCGATCCTCAGCACCACAGGCCACTCTAGCCCTGACCCCAGGGTGCACTGAGCTGGCCACAGAGACCAGGCATGGTGGTGCACACCTGTAATCCCAGCGCTGGGGGGGGGCTGAAAACAGGAGGATCAGTAGGAGTGTGCACTGAGTAATGAGATCCTGTACCAAATATGAGAGAGAGAGAGACAGAGAGAGAAGAGAGAGAAGAAAGAGAGGAGAGGGAAAGAGAGAGCAGGGCCACCACTGCAAGGATTCTTCAGGTTGCTCTGTAGGACACATACCCTTTTCTCTTGTTTCTTCTAAGCTGGAAATGTTTAAATGGTCACAATTTAAAAGGGGGTGCTACTAGGTGGGATTCTCTCTGAAATCACCACCAGCAAAGTGCAGCCTGTAGCTACTTCTCCCACAATCCACTTTTCTATTCGAAGCACCTGCTGAAGAGCTATCAAGCGGACTTCACAGGGATCCATCTTTAGTGACAGTCAGCTGGAGAGAGGAACCCTCAGAACCTCAGTTGTTGGTGCACAGAACATGGGCCTTATGCTAAAAAAGAGTAGAGCTCAGGCTGGATGTGGCCAAGTACGAGCAACACAGAATTACGAAAGGAAAAACAGAAGTGGCTGGGCCACCAGCTACCAGTGTTTCAATGCCATCATTCTGTATCAAATGGAGACTTGGAACTCTTAGCAGAATAGTAATGCAATATAGTCCCTTAAGATGTTCCTGCTAAATTATTTCTGTGCACTGCAAATGAGTGAGCTGAACAGAGATGAGAAAGAGAAGCCCATATCATGCCAGGCTTTCCCAAGGCCTCTCCTGAGTCACACCAGCCCTGCCCGCAGGCAGGCTGATCCAGCCACAGAGTAGGCATGGTGGCACAGGTCTGTAATCCCAGTGCTGGGGAGACTGAGAACAGGAGGACCACCACAAGTCTGAGCTGCGTAGTGAGACCCTGTGTGAAATACAGAAGAAATAAATTTATTGTTTATTTTTAAAATGAACTTATTACTACATATTCTGCTAAAAATTTATGTATTAAAAATCATTATACAAAAATCTTGTGGAGGATTCCAGTTGTTTTCTGCAGAAAAATTACAAGTAAGCAACATCTTAGGGCTTTTCATAAATGTTTTCTTACAGCATATTGCCAAATAATTTTTCAGGAAGAGTGTGCAAATTTATATTCCTGTCCAAAATGTAAGGGATATTCCATTAACAAACTTATTTTTAATTTTAGCTATTGTAAAGCTAAAGTAATATTTTATGTTTTTTTAATTTTGAATTTTGTCTTCTTAAATTTTGTCTACACACTGGTAAGCTCAGCATCTTTTTATGTACTTTTGGACTGTTTCTTCTTTTGTGAGTTGCTGCTTATTTCCTCTGACCTATTTTCTGCTTGAGCACTTACATTTGTCATAGAATTTTATATACTTTTAATATGTTTTAAAAATAATAGCATTCTGTCAAGTATGTTTCATGCATTTGTATTTCTAAAAATGCCATTTGTCTCATAACTTATATTGTAATGATTTTACATATATGTATAGGAGCATTTATATAATTGTTTCTAGAAAAATCTAATTTGTTTCCACCTTATATTTAAGTTCAGTCTTTTGTACAATAATATTGAATATTCACCTCGACTAATTTTTGGGATGTTAATATTCATACAACTATGATTAATTTAAAACGTATTATTTATATCAAATATGGTGTTAATGCAGTTTTTTTCCACAAACAGTTAGGAACTCCAGGATTTGGGTTTGCTTGTTTGTTTATGGAGAAGTTGTGGTGTGTTGATTTGTGTTTCTCTAATTATCAAAGATGCTGAGCTATTTTTCCTCTACTTACAAGTCATTTGTCCTTGTTTTTGAGAAGTATCATTTTAATTCCTTAAAAATTGATTGCATCTTTTATTTTGGGGGTCTACTTTTTTTTTTAGTTCTTCATATATTACAAGTATTAGTCTTCCGAGAAGTAGCTTCCAATTTTGTAAGTTGTTTTTTACTCTATTGGTTATCTCCTTTTCTGTGGAATAGCTCTTTCATTTGATATAATGCCATTTTTTGATGCTGGGTATTATTCCTTGTTCCACTGAGGTTCTCTTCAGAGTGTCCTTGTCGATACCTGTGTCTTGAAGAGTTTTATCTCTTTTACCTCCTAGCATAATTAGCATTTCTGTTTTAGTATCTAGGTCCCGCAACTATTTTGATTTGATTTTCATATATACTGAGAAATAGATGGCTAGATTCATTCTTCTTATTTTCCAGCAGCATTTATCAAGGAGGCTATCATTTCAAGTCTGAATGTGCCTGGGATTGTTTTTATATCCTCAGTTATATTCCATTAGTCAGTGTCTTAGTCACTTTCTCTCCTAGCTGAGCCAGAATGCATGATACCTGAAGTTAAAGGAGGATCAGTTTGTTTGGCTCATAGTTTGAGGAAGTTTCAGTTCATAGTTGGCAGATTCCAAGGCAGGGTGGCCTGGCAGAGAGGCACTTCAAAGAGGAAAGTTCATGACAAATTGTCGCAAGCAGCCAGCAGCCAGTGACAAGCAATGAGCACAGCAGCTCTTTCTGTCACTTACCTTTTATCCACCCTTAGTGTGCATTGCACTCACACCCAGGGTGGGACAGCCTTCATTCTAGCATGATTCTATGAATTAATCCCAGCAACAAATACCCTAGAAAAGTCCTCTCTGAAAAGACTCACCTCCGACCACATGTGGCTTTGTGGGGACATCTAGACACAGCCATGACAGTCGATATGTACATTTTTCTACCAGGGCCATGCTGCTTTTACTACTGTGACTTTATAGTATAGCTTGAAGTCTCACACTGTAACACTTTCTGCCTTGTGTTTGTTGCCTGGCATTGCTTTGGCTATTTTTTAATTCCATATAGATTCCCAAGGGCTATTAGAGCTAACCTCTTTGAAAGTCCTTGCAGATCTGCTCCTTTTCAAGTCCCCTGTCTCAGTAAACATCTCCCTACCTTTTATCTTTATCAAAACCCTACAAATCAGCTTGTTTCCAACCTATTCCTCATTCCATTTATAAAGTCACTAATAGCTAGTACTTTTTAACTCTTACATCTATCTTCTTCTTCTGTTCTTTTCCTATTACTGAGACCTTAGTGAAGTTTCTTTTACAATTTTCTACACTTCTAAAATTTGTCATTAACTTACCTTCTACTGCCTTTTGTCATTCTTGTCTTATGTGTCCTCTAATTACTATGAAATATTCTTCAAAAAGATGTAGTTGTTTGAATGCTTCTGTAAAATTTTCTCATTACTACTATGGTCTTGAGGTAAAACCTTTAGCATGGCCTTCGGATTCAGTGTATTTTAGCTTTTTCTGTTTTGAGCAGGATCAGCAGAAAAACAGTGAAAAGTAGAATCTGGGAGGCAGAAATTGAAGACAGAGCACAGGATGGGAAAGTAGCAGCTAAGTATGGGCAATTTCGTTGGTACTTTCTCAACTTGAGAAAGACCCTAAGGGAACTACAGGGAAATGGCATGGAGAAGATGGAAAGGAGGCTCTGTTTACATGGCAATAAGCTAGGCTTTCAGGGACAATAGCCAAAGTTGTCAGAAAGAGAATAATTAAAGAACCTCTGTGCTTATCAGAAGAAATTAAGTCCAAACTATGTACTAAACTGTTTGGGATAACTAGTGTAGGCTTATTCTATTTCTATAATAAAATACCTGAAACTGGAAAATTTATTCTAAAAAGAGGTTAATTTGGTTCACAGTTCTGTAGGCTGTGAAGTTCAAGACTATGAAAGTAGAATCTGCTTAGTACACAGTGAGGAAATCCTCCCAGTGTCCTCAGGTGGCAGAAGGCAGGGCGAAGCCAGACAGAGTAAACACAGAACTCAGGCAAGCCCTGCTCCCTTTATTAAGGTACTGATGGCCTCATGAGACCCCAAATCTAGTCCAATTACCTGTCAAAGGGCCAACTTTCCAATACCATTGACATAGAAACTGGGGGGAGTTGATGTGAACATCAGCAGCGTGTCTGCACCACGGTACCCTAAATAATTATTACTCTCAGGGTTTTTTTTTTGTTTTGTTTTGTTTTCTGTATTTTAGGGAAAGGTCTACAGGGCATTCAGGGTTTCACTACTAGATTGGACTCACCACACCCAGTCTCAATCACTGGGGACAAGGACAGCACAGCAGACCTGGAGATGGAAACCCTGGCCCCTGCACCTGCTTGTAGGTGCCTTAATCTGCTGAACTATTTGGCTGGCCCTACTATTCTTATTTATAATGTTTAGAATGAGCACAATAAAGGACAGGTTAAATGACTATTTCCATTTTGTCAATTAAAATGAACTCAAGAATGAGGAAGAATGCATAAAGCTCAGAAGGTTGTCATGTGAAGATTTTCAGGCAGGCAATTTATTTTCCAGAATATCTTTATTGCATAACTACTACAAGACAACAGTATGCTACTGTTAGATGCACAGTAATAGGCACAGCCTCTGTCCCTACAAATTATAAAGAAACAAATATTTGTGCTGTGATCTATATAGAAAGAATACAGGATGCATGGTATCTCTTTCATACACAGGCCTAACTAAACCTAGCAAGCACAAGGATCTGGGTTGTATCCCCAGTACCACAAGCCATGCCAGTCATAGAACCTGGGCACTCCATGCTGGCCCAAAACTAGGCACATGCCTGCAATCCCAGCCCTAGGAAGGCTGGCACAGGAGGATTATGATGAGTATGAGCTGCATATCAAGACCCTCTGCCAAATAACAAATAAAAGATTGAAAAAGAGAAGTTTAAAACAAGAGCAAGGAAAGCTTCCCTAGAGAGATGACATTTGGAGTCTGATAAATTCTGTAGAATTTAGTAATGCAAAAGGAGCAAGAAATATTCCAGGTAAGCTATAATGTGGTCCTTCACCTAGTGCATGATCCATGGTAGGGAAAACATAGATGAATTGATAATTTTATTGGAGTACTAGTACCTGGAAGCTCAAGATTTGCTATACTGAAGGATAAGCATGTAGAGCAAAGACTATAGGAACTAAGGTGACTTGAATTTTTTATGTATCCATTAAGATAAAGAAAAATATAAACAATCAGAGTTTTGTTTTTATCTTTAAGCTTGAGGAGGTTTCTGATGGTGAATAAAGTTTTGGATTTGAACATATTTTAATTGGTATACTCAAGGGAAATGCAGGCATGGGCTGGTGGACATAATAAACGAACTGACACTGCACCTGGAAAAATGTGATGACTTAGAAGAAAGCAAAAGATAGAAGAAGTCTCTCGTGGCCCTGGTTCACAGGGCCAGAAGACACCAGCTGTCCATTGAACTGTTTCAGTTGGTCTCTTGTCTCTGCCTGAGATTCCAGCTGATAACTAGCAACAGTACTCATAGTCACCATAAATACATCTCTTCATCCATCCAGTAATCATTAATCACATCAGCTGTGTTCCAGGCACTGTAGTTCAGTGTTCCAGGTACTAGTACTCCAATAATGAGCAAAACCCAAGTTCTCATGGAACCACATGTTAGTAGGGAGAAACAGACAACCACAAATGAACAAGCAAGTAGAGAGTGAGGCAGGTGATGAAAAGTATTATGAGGAAGCATTGCAGGATTCCAAGACTAGAAATCCCCATGGGGTTGCTCAGAAACCCTTGTCTCATTCCATGGCAATTGAGTAAGCATGTGAGAAAGTGAGGGCCTGGATGTTGCAGGTATCTGGTGAAGAACTGTCTACTTAGAAGAAGGACAAAGTACAGAAGCCATGAGATGTGAAAGTTCTTTGGAGGAAACTACTTGGACTTTTAGAGAGGCAGAATGGCAGGACAGGACTTATTTTTGCAAAGGATCCTTCTGGTTGCAGTGTTGATCAAATACCCAAGATGAGCAAGGACAGAAGCAGGGAGACCAAATGCTATTGTGCAATCTAGAGTGAGACTGGCAGGAGGGAGAATAAATAGGAGACGATGTAGGAGGCTTCAGCCTCAGTGTTCTAAATGAAAGCTTATATGTGAAAGTGTTGTGTACAGCATGGCTGTATTCAAATGAAAAGAGCAAAGGTGATTGTCATTTTTATATAAGTCCCATGCCCCTTGGCCTATTATCTTGGGCCCAGCTGGATGATGTATCTATGTGGCTGTTTGGTCTTCATTGAAACTAACAGCCCTGATACCTCTAGGAGCCACTTTCTTTTTGCATGCCAGAGAGATCCTGCTTCCTGTCCTCTCACTATTTCTCCTGCCCCACATTCAGGCATACCACGTAGTTTCCTGTACTGCTTCATTATTTCTCCTGTACTTTCTCCATAGTATCTCATCTGCTCTTGACACACCATTCTTTTCCTTTTCCCTTTTTCCTTGGGGACTTGGGTAATCTGTTTTCAGGCTTAATATTTTCTCTGTCCACCCGTCTGTTTTAGCTTGTTTTTCCTCTCCTCTCTTCTGGCCTCTTTATAG
This sequence comes from Ctenomys sociabilis, assembly GCA_004027165.1. Classification (NCBI taxonomy): domain Eukaryota; kingdom Metazoa; phylum Chordata; class Mammalia; order Rodentia; family Ctenomyidae; genus Ctenomys; species Ctenomys sociabilis. Next base: position 14,114 of record PVKA01003530.1, read on the forward strand.
ATGCATCTGTTCATAGTTTAAACTCCATGACACTGCTTTGTTTATCCTCTCAGTGACCACAATATATTATTCCCCACCTATCATAGAAAGAGCCCCAGTGCTGCCTGAAGTTAACTAAACCCTCTTGTCTCAACAAAATTTTCAGTCATGCATCCAAGATTTGAATCTACCCTTCTTCTCTGTTTATGGTGTGAGGATGTTGTCTCTAAGCAAGCCATGCTCAGTAGATCTCATTGTTTGCGCTTTTGTCCTTCCAGATGCCTCAGTGTGATTTCATGGTCTATTGCTCTGGAAATAGGCAAGCATTTATTGAGCGCTGTGTGACCAGTGTACTCAGGACAGTGGGAGGTACCGAAAGGCACAGGATGTGGACCAAGGCTCTGGGATTTTTGTGACTTTAGTGGAGATGTCCCACTAATATACATTTATTATGCACTCACTGCAACACAAGCATTGTGCTAGAAATTGGTATATAACATGAATTAAAAAAAATCTATCTTTATAGAGCTTATAGTCTAACAAGGGAGAGACACATGTTAAAAGTTATTTACAGTGCAATCAAATATGTACAAAATGCTGTGGAAGCACAGAGGAGTAACAGGGATTAGCTCTGCCTCAGGTAATTGTGGAAAGCTTCACAGACATGGTAATATTTAAAATGGGAGTTTAATAAATTAGTGTTAATTAAGCAGAGAATTAATAATAAAAGCTAATATTTATTGAGTTCTTATGAGGTTTCAAGCCCTGCTATGTGCTTGCAAATGAACTCATTTAAGCCTCACAATAACCCTACAAGATACAAGATTCTTGTGTTGTTCCTATTCTACTGATTAAGAAATTGGCACAGAGGTTAAGTAAGTTGCCCAGAAACACATGGATAGAAAGGTACCAAAGCCAAGATTTGATTCCTAAGTCTAGCCTTAGAACCTGGGCTCATAAGCCTGTTGTCTGTTGTCATTCCCATGAAAACAAAACAAAGCACAAGGGCAGGGGAAGGCGATGCTTCATGAACTTCAGCACAGTTGCAAAGCATAGTGTTGGCACACAGTAGCATGGCAGCTATGTCCATACACAGTTCCTGAACCAAGCACATGTGTTGCTGATGTGAGCAGCTTCTTCTTTTGTTAAACAGGAATTCATAGAAAAGTAGAACTAAGAAGAAACAGTGAGAAACTGAGATTTGATAAGCTTTGATAACTGAGTTTTTGATAAGTCCTAGCAATGTGATTATAAGGAGCATACTGTTAGACTGAGTGCACCACTCCTTTTAGATAGAACATCGAGAGAGATAAGTCCCAGACCTACATGAGATGGTCCCAGGAGGGCATTAAGAACCAAACACCTCTGCTAGGTAAGGTGCTACTCTGCTCCTACCTGACCATGGGAGGTAGGGGACATGGAAGCTGACAGCTGATCTCCAAGTCCATGAGTCCTACCAGCTAATGCCTGCACCCCTGGGGACAGGCCTGACACCCAGCTAATTTTCTCTTTGTCAACTCTACATTTTGACAGTGTTTACCATGTGTATGGAGCTACTGATTCTGTAGAGGAAACAAACAACAAAAAAGAAAAACAGATGCTGAGGAAGGCAAGAATAGTCAAAATAAGTGCTGGAAGGCTAAAGGAACAAAATGAGATAGAAGAAAAGACCCGCATCATGCAATGGGTAGAAAGAGGAGCCCCTGACATCTTGCCTAGGTTCAGCAGTAATAGCGAAAAGAAACCAGGCTAGGCCTGCTCTAGGAGGTCCTTTTGTCTCCTTGCTAACAACAACTAATGTGACAGTGAGCACACTTGGCCCAGCCACATGAGAACCCTGTCCTATTCCCCAGCAGCAAATAGCAGAGGCTTGAGAGTGTGCCAAGGCTTATAAAGCCCCATGAGCATCTGCCACTTCTGTTGATGTATCTGAGAATAAATTCTCATTTTCTTTATGATGCCAGGAATGTATCTCTAATGTCTGTGAATTTCTGGGTAGGAAAATGAATGGTTTAGGGCTACTAGCGATGTTTTCATCTCTTCTTCCTGTTGCTTCTAGTAAGAGACGGACTGCATCTCATAAGACTGGCAAGACAGTGTTGGCAGGAGACCCGTCAGCCTGATAGAGTGGTTTATTATTTCAATTGAATTGTGAAAGGAAAGAGAGAAGTACTCAGATAAAACTGTTAGACCATATTAGATACAAAAGAGCACAAAGGAAAAGGCACAGAAAGAAAAATTGCACAAGACTGCCCAGCAATTTTCAATATGATACCCGAAAAACAGGCCAGGGGCAGCATTAATATTCTCAGTTGTCTGTACACCAACAAATAACAGATGAAAAATTATCAAACTACACTTTAAGAACTGTACAGAATTTGGTAAAAAAATAATCCTTTAAATCTTGTGGGTATTTTTTGGGACATAGTGCCTGATTGGACTGTTGCAGTGGAAAAGTATGTATTGATTAGAACATATAAGCCTGATAGAAGGGTTAGAGGAGGACCAGTGTGTCCAAAAGTTATTTACTAGCCTAGAAATCCAGAAACCTGAAGGTGGAGTACCAAGGAAACAGCTGCAGAAAAGTGAAATGAAAGAAAATAGAAATTTATCCTGTCTACATCTGAGATTTTTTTAACCAGTTGCTTGAGATGGACAGGAAAGATAGAGTAGCGATGTGACCCCATAGAGTTCAGATGAAAATCCCATTCCAACAGAAGCAAAACACCTTAAAAATTATTTGCTTTCCTTGTCATAAATTTAATCTCAAAAGAGAAGAGACATAGAGGCAGAGACAGAGACAGACAGATACAGAGACAGCGACTGAGAGGAACAGAGAGACAAAGAGGAACAGAGACAGACAAAGGATTCATGTATTTGGTTCTTTCTGGCTCCAAGATTTAAAAAAAAAAGGGAAAGAAAGACAAATCTGTGGAAAATGACAGATAAAGGAGTCTTGACAGCAATCGGGGTTCGATCACACTGAGCCAGAGACAAGCTGGGCATGGTGGTGCACACCTGTAATCCCAGCTCTTGTGAGGCTGAAAACTGCAGAATCACTGTAAGTCTGATGAGACCCTGTAGATCCTGTAAACACTGTACTAAATACATAAAAAACAAAGAAGTCTTGAATGCAGAGGCCATCCTATGTTAAGTTGCTTAGGCCAAAGAAAGTAAACCTGAACTTAGACACACAAGTGTTTCCTCCATCTAATCTTAGGAAGTTCAAAGGAAACAACAGCTACAATCCCATAATCAATAACTCTAAGTTGAAGATTGAACACAAATAAAGAAAAGATGTCAAAACAGAAATTTGAGGAAATAATCAGTAAGTTTCACAAGAGTAAGATTGCTGTGGTCTGTGTCTCAGTGTGCCCTCAAAGCCTCCTGCAGTCATGGGGCAGCATTGGAGTTTGTGATTGATTCATGAGCCAGTGCTGGGGTTATGGGTGTGAGCACTCTGGGGCAGCAACTCTGAATTACCATGTGAGGTGGAGAGAGAGGCTAGCTCACTGCCTGAGCCCATGCTCCTCTCATTGCTTTCTGCTCTTTGCTGCCACCATGAATGTTTGCTCTCTGTCATGTGCCACTCTGCCTTGGAGCCAGCTGAGTATGGACTGAAACCTCCACTGATTATGAGCTAAGTAAAACTTTCCTTCCCTCATTTTTGGTGTCAGGTATTCTGTCCCAGCAACAAGAGAAGCATAGCCAAGACAAAGATAAAGATTAACCGTTTAGGTAATTCAGTGTTCAGTAGTCCTGTAAGAAAAGGTAGATCACATTACCAATGCTGAAGATTAAAAAAAAAAAAAAAAAAAGAAAAAAAAGACTTCAAACTTTAAGGATGGGTTAGAAATCCTAAAACTCCAAGTATTTTGTGCTTAAAGAAAATATTAGGAAAAAACCTGAAATGTAGTTCTCTCTATTAAAGTTTAAAAAAAGAAAAGAAAAATACACCCATTACTTAGAGCAGATGGCATATTGTTAAATTATAATTAGAGAGAACTGTTCCAGTCCTATTATGTTTTCTGGCATCCTCTTACAGTTCTTAGAACTGAAAAGGGTATGGAAAACATATCTGAGAGTTAGAACCTAAGATAGGGAACGAGGTAATAAAATCACACCCAGCTTCATTAAATCAGCATAACACCAAAGGGTCCTGTAAGGCCTATGCCTGCCCCACACAAAAGGATGTGCTGACAAGGGCCAAGATCTGCGCTGGATCACTGTGGTCCTGCAGGCTTCCCCATTTGTCTTACCCTACCATCTCTTACCACTTTTACTTTCTTCTGTTCTATCTCTTGGTGTAAGTGTTTCTCTGACCCTTTTTGACCAATCTGCTACTTCATTTTCTGAAGCATAATTTGTCTCAGCATATTTAACTGAATCCTCAGCAGACAGGTACTGCATTCATGCTCATCACCCCTTTTTCTAAGTGTGCAGCTGCCTCCCTGCCTCTTACAGGGGAAAGCATTATGTGGACATGAAGAATAAGGTCATCCTCTATTTTGGGAAGTACTTGTGTATAAGATTTCTATAACACCCTGCTGAAAAATAAATATTGCTCTAGGTTCTTAAAAAAAGAAAATGTGATTGTAGAAGGTTTTTAATGGTTTTAACAGAAAAAGTTGAACTAGACCAAAAAGATTGAGACCTAATCCCCATGGAATTTTACAAAGATCATTAAACTTTTGACTTGGGAACATTAATAAAAGAAGAAGTTATTAAGAATCAGCATAAATGCAGAGAGAGCAAACCAAATTATCTCATTTCCTATTTTGATGGGTTTATTAGACAAGGAGTGAATACGGAGTAAAATGATAAGAAAATGTGACACTGATAATGGTACAGATAAGGAAATAGTTGAGTGACTAAACAGCTACATCCACATAATTTAAATAGTAAAACCCTTTGGTTAGAAGTCTTTGTAATGGTCCATGGGACACTGTCCTTGGTCCTGGACTTTGAAGGGCACCTACTTACAGGAACTGTAGAAAATATGCTAATCTAATGTGGAGACTTGCATCCAGAAAGAACAGCTAGCAGATAACAATTGCAGTTTGAAAACATTTCAGTCATCTATAACAAATAGATCAAAAACTAACAGATTGATATTAATCATAGTGAAGGAAGAATGAAACAACAGAGATGGGGTCATGTCCCTCTAGTTCTTTACCGGTCCTAAACTTTATATCAAAAGGAATATTGACTGATGTATCTTCTCTTATAAACTTTTCATCATCCTGAACAAATAATTGACAAAGATGTTATTCTGACATTCTGCATTCCTTTATAACTCTATCTCTGTGGATGCCAACTTTAAAATAAAAGGTGTTGTTGCTAATTTCAAGGATTTGGCACCACAATCTCTGTGCATGCATCAACACGTACACACAGCCAGGATTCATCGATGTCTAAAACAGATTACACCACCTTTATGATACCTAAACCCTGTGTGGATTAATGGCTACAGGTCTCCTACTCTATACAGATAGACACTTATACAAGAGGGGCTGGGTAGCCATATGCCTTCTACTTATTATATGCATCTTTCAGCAAACTCCAAACTCCAGAACCTGTCCTCAGAGGTATTCTAAGCTCACTTAGAAGGCTTGGCTTTGGATTTTAAACAAATATCCATGTCTTCATCCACATAAAATGATATTCATTATCTTTGACAGCTTTTCTTAAAATGATTTAAAATACTTTTTATTCATTTATCCTCTCCAGATTTAAAAAACAAAACAAATACAATTATCCTAAAGAACTGTGGTGAATGACGAATGAATTCTTAATGTCATATGCTAATAACCTCTAAAGGCTCCAAACGCTTTTTTGTAAAAAGAATAAATGTGGTTTCACATTAAACAATGATGTTCTTAAATGACAACAGCGCATCTCTAATATCAAGCAAAAATCATGTTTGATGTGTGTAGAACACAGACTTGGTTCTTACAGTGAAATTTCTTATGCATATGTATTCCTTTGCAAAAGCTTTATAAATTCAATGTCTGTCTAAGGAGGGTTCTAATTAATGACTTTTAATATCTATTGGTGAATTCAGTTATCACAGTCTGATTAAGTGTTTTCAATGATTTGTTTAACAGATTAATAAATTATTTGCTATCATATATAAATATTCTTTCACAGACAAAAATTTATCTCATACATTTGATATCCTATAGTACTATAAGAAAATATTAAATGTATCTAGATTCCTTGACTGGCCTTTATGTGTGAAATGGACACCTTAACAAAAATATTCAGTAAAATAGTTAAAACCCCATCTATGTGTCCTCTTATGTTTAATTCATAGATATACAAGAGCCATATTTACTGAACCAATGTTTGAGTGTCCCTAAGTTTCAGTGACCTACAGGGACAAGAAAATGCTATGTGATAAATAGCATTATTTAAAAATAAAGTCTACTGAAAGAACATGACACAAGGCACTAGATGTGGACAATATCTATACATGAAACAGAACATTCTAAATAGAAAATAACAAATGAGTCAGGACAGCAGAGTTCTTCTGGTCATTGCTTTGAACACTTGCTTGTTTATGTGTTACAGTGCAGTCACCTCATAATCCATGAACTGAATTAGGTTTCAGGAGAACATTATAGCACTGGCCTAGAATATAATAAATATTTCTGGAGTTAACTGTTATCAGTCATTACTTCCACATAATAGCTAAGATCATGAGTGAGTAAGAGGGCAGAGGAGAAAAGAAGAAAGGGGAGAGGAGAGTAGAGGAAAGAAGGGAAGGGGAGGAAGAGAAGGAAGAGGAGAGGACAGGAGGAGAGCAAAGGGAGAAGGAGAGGGGAGGAGAGGGAAAGACGCAGGAAGAACACACATAAAATTTTTCTGTGACCAGTAAGATAGCTCAGCAGTCTAAGGTGTCTGTTTAGGCAAGCTTAGGCAAGTGTAGGGGACTGAGATTCAATCCCTAGGACCACATGTCATGCCAGCCCCACCCCTTGAGCTGGTAAACAAATAAATAAATAAATCTAAGTGGAGTTGGGAAGAGAGAGTATTTTATTTTTTATGTATTTAGTACAGGATCTACAGGGTGTCACTATTCAGTTCAGACTCATAGGGATCCTCCTTTTTTCAGCCTTCCAAGAGCTGGGATTACAAGTGTGCACCACAGTGTCCAGTCTTAATCACTGTCTCAGTGCCGCCCAAGGGTGGGGCCAGCATGGCATGTGGATCCAGGGATCAAACTCCAGTCGCTGCGCCTGCCAAAATAGGCACCTTAATCCACTGAACTATCTGGTTGGACCTGAGAAAGGGTATTTTAGAGAGATGATTTAGCATAAATTTGATGAGTCAGGTCATCCTGAAATGAGTCATTGGAAAAGTATATCGCTGTGTAACTGAAGTGCATAGTGTGGAAATTAAAAAAAAAAAAAAAAAAAAAAAAAAAAAAAAAAAAAAAAAAAAAAAAAAAAAAAAAAAAAAAAAAAAAAAAAAAAAAAAAAAAAAAAAAAAAAAAACAAGATAAATAAAAGGCAACTTGGGAGAAAACCCTAACTGTCAACATGGTAAGTCCATGTAGTTCATTCCACAAATTTTCAATAAGGTAATGAGAAATTTACAACCTTAATTAAGAGGGCATTGTTCTTCAGGGTAGAGTAGGAGACAAGAGCATAGAAAAATGAAACTTACACAGGATCTTACAACTGCACAGAAAGTGAATGGAAGTTACTAAAATATGTCTGAAGATGGTGGTAGACATACAAAGAAGACTCAAAAGATTTTTCAGGTCCAGAACTCAGAACTTCTGACCACTGATGAGATATTGGAGCAAGGAGAAATTGTAGTGAAACAACCTCTATGACTGGAAAAAAGTGTAGTTATTTAGTCTATAAGTCTGACAGGGTCAGACTTAGAATTCTCATCACAAAATTGAAGTAATATGATGGGAAACTCAGGTTTGTGCTCTTAGTGAGTGCAGCGAAGGGTGAATCTTGCAGTCCCAGGTTCTAGTGAAAATACTCATCATGTCGCTGATACGTGTAGACCTTGAGCTTCTGAGAGTAACTCAGAATAGAGATATTGCTTTGGACATCAAGAGCCCATCTAGAAATAGTTGAAATTATAACTTCAACATGCTGAAAAGAAAGTAGAAAAGATAGTACGGGAAGTTTTCTATCTTCAGCATGAGAGTACACAAATGAACTGTATAAATAATGTAAACTCTGTCTCAGTTTGAAAGCTCATGGTAATGAGCATATTGTCATGGAGAGCTCAAGTAGAAAAGAAGTGAAAAGGGTAACCAAGGTCATAAAGAGAAGTACAGAAAATAAAATACCAAAGAGAATATAGAAAGATGGCTTTGAGAGTGAGACCTCTCCGAACGCAGACCTTGAATTCAAACAACAGATTCTCATTTCAAAAGTTAGAAACAAAAGCACAGAATCTTGACAGCATACTAATTTGACAAACATTGTTACATTCTTCCATGTTGTTTCCTGAAACAAAATGTTTCATATTGTTGATGAAACAACCTCTGCACTGCTGCATTCAGCTTAATTCCAATTAATATGGAAAACAAAGGGATGTGCAACTGCCTGAAAGATTTTCAGGGGTGAAGGGAAAAAATTGCAGTTCTTTAAAAGTGAAAGAGCATCTATTTGCTTTAACTATTGGATAGACTGGTTAATTAACATAAATTAGCTTTTTTAATATTGAAATATATTCTTCCAGACAAGATGAGTGAATGATATCAAAGCACATTTCTGAATGAAAATTTAGGATCTAAATCCATCGATATGGATGAATAACAAGTATAGCATTATTCCCCTAATCCCTTGAGTCTACTGTGAAAGCAGAACCTTTCACCATTTTACTTTCCTTGTAAAACCTTCCAGGCTAAATACTGAGAAAAAGTAAGGTGCTGCAACTTAGGGGCAGTACACATTTCCTTCTGTCCAGGGAAACCCCTTTGTAGGATACCCAGCACAGTACTGCTCAAAAGCAGTTAATTACGTCTTCTGTTTCTAAGCTAAGCATACATATTCCCATAGTTCAGAAATGCTTAGGTTATGATTATTATAGAAAGCTTATCTATGAAAATATAGTACCCAGCATCTCCTATGTTAACGCAATGCAGCTTTACAAGGAGTGATGAAAATGTCCAGTGAATGTTTAAATTTTTCAAAAACTTATTACAGTAAAAGACAATTTGCCATTTATCTCTGTCAAAAGTCTCCCTCCCTTTGAACACACTTGTCCCACCATTCCTGCCGCTCTCTGAAGCAATTCTTTTTTAGGAGTGTCTTTGTGTCTGTAGTCCTTATGACAAATATGGAGAATGCTACCTCAAATGCCATCCAATAGAAAGGCAGCTGGTAAAACACTGTCTGTCCTCCTCCAAATCCTTCACCAGATCCAGTGCCGTGCAACTTTGTGCTACACTCAAAGTCAAAATGAACATGAAAAATAAATAGTTTGAATCCACCAACGACATTGAAGTGGCCATGCCAGCAAGAGGCAGTATTTTAAAGAGGACCTAAGGCAATGTGGCTGTTCGTATCATAAATTTTCTTTAGTTTAAACATTCGCCACGTTTCCCAATCATACTCAATGAAACAAATTACCACATGGAAATGTTTTAAAATAACCAGTGGGATAATTCAGTGCCTGTCTATTAGGATGTAATCGGAAAAGCGCTGCAGCATCTCGGAGCATTTGGCAAATTGAGCACCACAGAGCAGGTTGTGGCTATGATTGATGAAGAAATGTGCATCAACTGTGGTAAATGCTACATGACCTGCAATGACTCTGGCTACCAGGTAAAGAACTTGCTGGAATTAAGATACTATGAAACAGCTTTCTGCTGATTTGGGGGGCAGAAAACACCTTCTATTGCTAATTGTGTGATTCAATCCAGATGTGACAAATATTGTTTCTCCTCAGAAGTACGTCTTTCTGTTCCTTCATCTTTACAGTACAGATGATTTTTGTACTGTAACACTATTGGGTGCATAGTATAGTATTATTTTATTATCATTTCATTACCCACAAAATTGGAAGGAGAAGCCCCAAGGAAAAGAGATATTCACACAAAATTATAGACATTAAGAAAGTATTATGTTTAGTACCTGGGGAAAGGAGAGGAACTAGCATTTATTACCATTACTCTGAAAGTAATTGATTCCTCAGCCTCGAGAGAATGTTCTTTCTATATTGATTGGACTTTTACTACAGTAAGAAATGAAAAACACTTTCCTACCAACTGGTTGTGAATTGTGTCCCAGAAATGCCTTGATAACTGGAAAAGCCAATGACATGTACCATTGTCACATGATGTGACTCACAGATACTTTCCAGATCCTCACTTGTGAACTGAGGGTCTGTCACAGGACAGAAAAGAGGAGGGAGCAACGGTACTCCTCCAGTAGTGTAGTGTTATTGGAAACCCATCCTGCGCACTTCTCTTTGACCTTTGTTCCTTTCATGTATCCATTATATTGAATGTATCAAGTGTCTTTTAATAGAGTCATGCAATTACTTCAACTGGTTGAATTTTAGAAATAAATTTTAAAAGA
>PVKA01003530.1:24748-70241 GCA_004027165.1 Ctenomys sociabilis
TTTTTTTTTTTTTTTTTTTTTTTTTTGGTGCAGGGTCTCACTATGCATGCAACCCACATTCATAGTGATCTTCCTGCTTCTTGCCTCCCATGTGCTGGGATTACAGGCGCGCGCCACCACGCCCGGATTGCATCGCCGGCTCAGCACACCCGAAGGCGGGGCCGGCGCGGCTTGGGGAACCAAGGATCGAACACTTGTCCCTGCGCTTACCTAAGCAAGTGCTTAGTCCGCTGAGCTATACCGCCGGCCCTTGTTGTTGGGGTTTTTAATGCTGTACTTCAAGTCACACAGAAGTTATAGCTCACGCCCTGAAAGTATAGGTTTAGTATAAAGTGGAGTGAGCTTCTTTTAATGAGAAAAATCATAATAATGCAGTGAAAAAGATTAAGAAAAACCTTTGACATTTCTTCATCAAAAGAGAAAAATAAAAAGTAAAAATCTTCAATTCAATTTAAAATTTGCTTGTTTACAGGTCTTCAAACTAAACATTTCTAAGTATAAGTATTTTCATTTTTCTCAATAACTTCTTTGAATTACTACTTAAAGAATCAAGATACGTTTATAAAAGAAAAATCGTTGATACTCCTCTAGTTAGTAATTGAAATGCCTTACAAATATGTCAATAACTTCTGTGGCCAAATCATTTTATAATTTTTTGTAGCTATCGTTCTTGTTCAAATGTGATTATTTCCCTAAAAATCAAAAAACAATGTATTAAGCAACATATCCTGATTTAATCTGAAAAGATCATTTTCTCTTTTATTCTAATAAAAGTAGAAAATAATTAAACAACAACATGTATGCACTGGACTCTCCAGAGCCACAAGCTCCACATCCGTGGGGTCCACCATCCCTGGATCATAAACCTTGAGGGGCAAAAATGTCATCACTGATGAAAACAAATGGACTTTTTCTTGTCATTCCCTAAAAATGCTTTATAACCACTACACACGTAGCATTTTCATTGCTTTAGTTATTGTACAAAGACTAGAGACATTTTGGAATGGTATGCATAAATTAGATACAAATATGATGCCATTGCCATGCACAAATCGAACCTTCGTGCATGCTGGCATGCATAGGAGGTCTTGCAGTTAATTCCCCGTGGGCACCAGGGATGACTGTGCATAGCCAAATGGATCTAGCACAGGGATGAAATAGGAAAACACTAACTCAAAATTATTTGAAAATACAAGATTTTCAGGCTTCGCCACAAGGAGAAATTATTGTCCCTCAGCTGTCTCCTAGTGCTCCACATCCTAGTAGAACCTTGGTGTTTCCTCTGCAAATGAGTATGAGCTACAATGTACCTTCTGCCGTGTGTCCCCCACAGAGATGCCCAGAAGTGCTTTCTGGGTAGAAAAGCCTATCTCTTCCACTGAAGACTGGTGTGTTAGTTCCACTATTAAAATATTTGTAGCACACATATGATCAGTATTATGATTTACATTTTTAAAAAGCTTCAACTTTTATTCCACACTGGCTATCTTTATTGGTTATTCTAGATTACTTTGTGTCGTGGGGGAGGAAAAAAGGCAGGCAGACAGGCAGAAAGGAAATTACATATTTCTCAAAATCTTGCACAGTATTCACAGCTGGTGGCCTTACACTGGTTCAGAAGTCTGAGGAGTGTCAGGGCCAGGACTAGATACACCCTGTCCAGTCCCCTTTTGGTGCTTCATTCCTGGCGTGGTGAGACAATGCCTAGAATTGGATGAAAGGTCCTCAAAGCTAAAAGGACTTAAAGTGCTCTTTGTCCACTGTTTTCTTCTACAAACTGCAAACATTATTTGGTATCAAATCAGATGTGTTCATTTTCCTATCTGAGAGGAACCCTTTTGCACAAAAAGTGTGAGAAAGAAAAGGAGATTGTGTGAAACCACCGACTGCAGGTAGAGAATACCCTGCCCCACCAGTTCTGGTGGAGGTGAGCTCTACCCAGAACAAAGAAGACCATGGGCTGCTGTGTTAGGCAACTTTGCCTCACACAATGAAGTAAAATGCCTCCATAGAATTTTAAATGTTGTGTTTTTTAATTTTGAAAAAAGAAATTGGTTTCTCTCTCTTTTTCTCCCAATGATCCAGCTGTTGCTACAGTATCTCTAAAATGCTGGACATAGTTGTCTCAGACTACAGTTCCACTGCAATAAGAAAAATGTTTACACTGAAATAGGGGCATTTCTGACCCTGGTGTGCAGCAGTGTTAACACTCCTCTTGTCTATTTACAGGCTATCCGGTTTGATCCAGAAACCCACCTGCCCACCATTACCGACACATGTACAGGCTGTACTCTCTGTCTCAGTGTCTGCCCTATTATCGACTGCATCAAAATGGTTTCCAGGACAACACCTTATGAACCAAAGAGAGGCTTACCCTTAGCTGTGAAGCCAGTTTGTTAAGGTGATTTGCAAGACAGTTGCTGTGAACTTTGATGTCACCTCCAAATGCTGATCTTTTAAAATTGTGATCGTTAGGTTCTTTCCGAATTTAAGTTATGTAAAATTCCTAAAAAGATTTCTAAATTTAAAAACATGCATAGTGCCAGTGACCAATTATTGGTCATAAAATGAAATAATTCTTTTCTGAGGATCCCTGTTAAGTTACTGTGGAACGGTTAATTGGATGTTCACTGTCAGTTGTCTATTGTGAAAAATTTACTTTTTCATGGCAATTAGTGTGACAATTTCCAAATTGCAGAATATTGTGCCCCATCTTTAATTTCTAATTGTGAGTAAAATTAAGTATTTTGAAACAAAGTACACCTCAGCATACTAGAAAGTGTTTCCAAGGAAAGATTTTATAATTAAAGATTACCTGTAACTTTTATACTATTCCTAGAAAATGTAATTTGCCCCACAGAGTACAAATGAAGAAAATCAAATAATTATTTAGTACAACAAGCAAACAAAGGCCAAAAAAGGGTTTGTAGGACTATGTGAAGGGCTGCTCGTCAAAATGGCTTTGTTTCTGTTCTGGATGCTAAGAGCGAGAATATTTACTAACTAAACATTATTTATCACTCATGCCTGAGACAGCTGCCCAAACTGCTCACCAATGGACCACACAACATTTCCTTAAATATTACGATAATGTCCCTAGTGAGATAAGATACTAGGGTGGAGCTATGGTTAATGCTACCATTCCCCTGTGCTCTGATCTGCTCTTTGCTTTTAATAGTAACTTTCATGATTACAGCAATTAATGCTCAAACAAAGCCCAAATTACATGGTGCTGAGTCATGCACTTCATTATTCAAGAATAAAAAATATAGTATTGGTAAAATAGATGCAATCTACAAAACCAGTTTGACTACTTTTCTATTTTAGTGTTTGTGATTAATATCAAAAGTAATGGAATAAATATCCATATTTTTCTGATATTGATAAATAATATTTTCTACTTCTCTATTTTCATAATCAACAACACTGTTAAATTCATGTATCTCTTCATAGAATATTTTTATTTGAACACAAATAAAATCTGAAAGTAATCTGCAGTGTATTTCTATAATAAATGCAAGATCCTAAAAATGCTAATTACCACAAAATTTGTATAATTTAATAACATCAAATAAAAAACTATAAGGCATTTTAAATATCGTCTTTTTGCCTTCTTTGCAAATACAACGTCATGTCAGTGATTTAGATTTTAAGGTAGAACAGATTTTGGTTGGTTCTACAGTGAATTCTACACAAATGCATATTAATTAAAATCTAATGAGAGGGATGGCAGAGTACTTCTTCACATGTTTCATTTCCTGTCCCTCTTACACTCGCTCTATGGAATCCAACTCTGTCAAAATGTATCTTCCACAGGAAACAAGGCAGATTTTTTCTGTAACAGTCAATGGCAAAATGAAGTGAGAGATATTTCTCTGTCTGAAGGTGCCATCTTAATTCTAAGAGACATCCATTACTTAATATTACTCCCTGGAGAGATCTGTGATGTTCACAATTCGTACAAGTTCCTTCCTTTGCACCATCACTATGGTGAGGAATCATAGCTTTTGGAGGTGGTAGCACTTAGCAAAGACTCCTAGTTTTCTGGAAAAGAAATTTTCCCAAGCTCCATGGATGTCATCATGATATACCATTCCTACCAGGTTCTAAGAGGGTTTGGCCTTGGACTTCATCCACCCTATGGATTTTATGGATGACCTCCCATGATATGACTGTACACTCGTCAAGGCCCTGACTGCAAGGAAGAGACTTGGTAGAAACACGAGGAAAAGTATGACTCTCACATCCTTTTATCTGAAAGAGAGTAAACAGTGCTTTCTTTTTACAAACCACTTGGGGACAACTATTAGTGAAGAAGGCCTTGAATAAGGCCATGCACATTCTGGATTTTACACTAGTTTCTTTTTCATTCATATTTCCTTGTGTTGTGTTTACTTGTTACTTTGCACTAAAAAGAATTTTTTTTAATCCATGGTATTCATAGGGCACAGCTCAATTTTGCCTGTTTGGCCTGAAGACAAGCTCAGAAGAGAGGAAGCACAAAAATCACATTCCTCTCAGCAAAAGATCACATACCATGGCTTTCACACACATGCACATGCTGGCCCTGGCTGGGACACAGGAACAACCTAGAGAATCCAGTGCACAAGCATTTCCTGTCTAACATCTAAGACACTGTACAATGTTCTACTGTGTGGTAGTTAATCTCGTGCATAGACTTGGCTAGACCCCTTACCCAGATAGTTTGTGAAGTGTTAATCTAAATGTTTCTGTAGGGTGGGTTGTTTCATGATTTATATTTATATTGGTTGAATCTTAAAGTAAACTGCCTCTCTGATGTGTGTAGCCATCATTCAACCAGCAGAAGGTCTGACTAGATCAAAGCCTGTCCTTCCTCAAGGAAGGAACTGTCCTTTATACACTTGCAAACCCCACCTTGAGCACTGGCTTTTTCTGGTTCCTCATCAGACTGGCTTTGGATTTGAACCATAATTTTCTCCTGAGTTTCCAACCTGCTGACCCACACTAACAAATGTTGAAGTTGTGAAGCTTATGCAATTGTATAAGGTAACTCCTCAACATGTTCTGATTAATTAAATTCTACTGGTTGTATTTCTCTGGAGAATCTTGACCAATGCAACACTATTATTTCATTTGAATGTTACAAGGAACAAACGTAGTTGCCATCATTTTTGTCCCATGAGTGAAAACATCAGTGCTTATAGATTTAATTAAGTTGTTTAAGATCACACAGATAATTGTGCTTTAGATGCCCTTGGTTATGTCCAATATACCATCTGTCCTTCTTCCCTTATTCATCCAGCCATTTGTTCAACAAATATTTATCACATTTCTACTACATACCAAAGTACTTGACTAGCACTGACAGTGTAAACCCAAATAAACAATGTTCCTTGTCTTAATTAATTTCATTTGTTAAATAAAAATGCCATAGAATAGTTGGCTTTGAAAAAATGGATTTTTCACTGTTCCAGAGGCCATGAAAGTCCAAGATCAAAGCTTTATCTGATGTAGTATCTGGTGATGAACAGTCGCCTTGCTCATAGCTGGCATTTCTCACCGTCACCTCACCTATTGAAAAAGGGCAATATGGGTTGAATAAGCTCTCTAAGCTGATTTATAAGGGCTCTAATTCACTTAGGATTGTTCCACCTTCATGACCCAATCACCTCCACAAAGCCCTGTTTTCTAATTCTATCACCTTAGGGAGAGACCTCCAGCAGCTTATGAGTTTGGTGGTTACACAAACAAAATGTAGCACTCCCTAACTTCAAGGCACCTAGAGGGCACCAGGAAAATAGGTATATAACAGCTTTATGTCACATGTGGTAAGTGCTGGGAAAGCAGTCATGTGAAAAGAGACATCTAAAGTGCACTCTCTTGACAGGGTGATGATTAAGCCAGGTTTTGAGCTTGTAAAAGAATTTCCTAAATAGGCAATGTGAAAGGGACATCTCAACAGTGAAAATAAGAGAAACCACAGAGGTGTAAAAAGGCTGAAATGTTTAGAAAAATCACAAGAGCTTGGAATTAGCTAGGACAAAAGGTGGCAAAAGGTAGGGAAAAGTAAGGTGGAGGCAAGGGGAGAGAACTGTATAATTCAGAATGAATTCATTCAAAAATATTAAGTGTCTCAAATATGAATGAGACAGACATGATTCCTGTCTTCACCCAGCCTACATCGCAGATGATGACAAAATTCAAGCAAATAAATCAACTGGGAACTCTTATGGGACATGACCTGGCATTTCTCACTGCCACTTCACCATGATTAAGCCAGGCCATGGGACAGAGCCCAGGGCACTTGTCCTTCACTGAGCAGGCAGGAGAGCCCTGGAGGAGAGGAAAGAGTGAAACACATGAAGAACAGAGACAGGAAACAAGAAGAGCAAGAGATTAGAGGGATTCATAGTTATTCAAGTTACTAATTTGAGGTCAGACAATAAGAAACAACTCCTAAAATCCACACAAACATTGGAGGACAAGACATTTTAAAATGTTCCGTGAGATTTCTGCCCCTCTTGCATGCTAAGATGGGCTCTGTGCTTCTGCACAGTTTCCAGCACCTGTACCTCCTGGTTGCACTTGCCTCAAGTGTCTGGCCACTTGCTATATTTAAAATTTCAAGCTCAGATTCCAAAACGAAAATAGCTATTTCCTCTACATTTTCTGTTGCCTCCTGATCAATTACAATAGCCAACAGTTTCACCCATCACACATGCTGGAGACTTCCTCCTGCTTTCCTTCGTATGGCAGCTGTGATGCATTCCTACCCACACTACGCAAGTGGCCCGGCTCATGCACACCGTGCGACCATCATTTCTCCAGGCACTCTCCTCGGTGACTTGCCTGCATGAATATCCTCCACATTCCTCTGCTGCACATAACTCTTGGTGAGTTCCTCCATACATCACACCCTAAAACCAAAGTCAATACCTGTCTCAAAAGGCCCCCCAACTACTCTTGGCTCTAAGCAAAGTAAAAAGATAAATGTATACACCGCCACTGCTTGAGCGCCTATACTCACAGACAGTCAATCCCAGGTTCTTAATCTGCTCAATTGCTGTTAAAGTAATTCATAGCTCTTAAGGTCATCGTAGGATAAAATAAAGTGATTCAGTGTATCTAATCACCTCAGTGAATAAGTATTATACTTTTAATTTTGAAAAAAAATTGTGTGAAACCTTACAAGGCAATGTTTTGAATATACATCATGTTGTCTCTTTTATGCACTGTGATTTTAAGATCAAAATGTTTACATCAGATATAGTTATAAATATTACTGGTTCCTTCATTAAATAATATTGTTAATACAATTCCTTTTAAATATGTTTATACTAGATTTCATTTGGTCAGGTTATACTTTATAGTACATAGAACTTTTGATAATAATAAACTTCAATAACTAAAATATTATCAAGTATAATGAGACATTTACTTCTTATTAGGTACCTCAGGGACAAACTTGCCACTACAATAAAATAATTTCAAAATTTGTGTTACTTTTGAATAACCCTAAGGAAAAACATGACTTATAAAATCTTTTATATAAATTAGTCTTTTTAAATGTAAAACAAATTTTTCTGCTACTGTCTTACAATCCAAATGACATAATATGTCAAAATTGCAACATGAAAACAAAACATCTCATTTCACCATGCAAAAATTTGAGCATATTAAGGTTATTTGTCTATTTCTTAGATGAAGATATTTTCTAGCTTTGTTTTAAAATTTCACTGACCTGAGGATTCAGGACATACTAGAACCTGTACTGTAACATCCTGTAACTCAGTTGTGTCTAAAATTTTCTGATCAGGGCAATTATAGGGCCACAGAAGAAAGTGATCGATGATGTAGTATGTGCCTAAGGAGAGTCACATGGAGAGAAACATTCTCTCAGGCTTTCACAGAGAGCAAATTGGTCGAGCAATGGCCATGACTCATCCACATGGCTGATGCTGACAAAGGATCTACAAAGTGCTGTACAGGGTTTCAGGGTAAATCCTGAGAGGATTTGATTGGCTTGTCAAATACAAAAGTTACATTTCTTGTTATATAGGTCTTGCTTTATCTTGGTCTTAACCATCCAGCAGAAAAGTATAAAAATGGGGTATCAAAAGTAAAGCCATATTAATAGGCTGAGTTGTAAAAGGCTCAAGTCAACAACTTCTGACATTGCCAGTCTTATAGTTAACCCAATACTATTATGGACTATTGAACTATATTAGACTTTTTGCTGAATTCATGTACCTACAATATTTAAATGGCAATTGAATACTGATCTCTGACAAAAGTGACCAAAAAAGGGGAATACAAATGAAAGACCATTTTGTATCTGTATATTCAAAATAGTTAAGAGAGGTATACAACTACTTTCTCCTAATTCAGTGAGAAGAAAGATTTGCACTTACGGTGTTTGGAAAGGATATCATATCTGCATTTTGTACTATAAATAACCACTACAAAGAGAACAATATACAATGTATTAGTTATTGAAACTGTCCTTTTAATTGGTTTTGAAACTGTTTCATTGTTATTTTTTTCAATAAAAATAAAAAATAAATAAAACTTCACTGACCAAAATAAATGCCCAAATTAAGATACAAATATATTTTATTAACTACACAGTAATTTGGCCATATAGAGGTTATTTGTCCTATTTCATAGATTGGGAAGGGAAAAAAAAAAAAAACCTCAAGACTTTGTGTTTTCCCTACAAGGATAAAAATCATCTCCTCACTCACTGCATAGCCCAAAACATGTGCCCTATCTTCATCCTCAAAAGCTCCAGCTGATATCAAAGTAGCTTGTTGTCTCCTGCATGGACATTAGAATCAGGTTCTTCCCTTTGTCAAGTACATGAAGTCAAATATGTAGACAACAGAACTTTAATTCCCTTTTCTATAGAACAAAAGTAACAGTTCAACACTGAACAAGTTAGAGATATAACTAATTACCATTAATACTTTTCATGAGCATAGAAATATTAAATACAGTTTAGAAAGTCATAAAGCTTCTCTTTGAAATTGACATTTGATAAATTTGAAATCAATTGTGGTAGCATAACTGGCAGCAGATTTTCACATGTTAACATTTGTGTCATAAACCCAGAAGATATTCAATGAATTAGAAATCAACATTTTAAATTAAAATAACAAGCTCTGCCAAAATATCATTATAATGAAATTTAACATACACATATATATATTTGATATAACAGAGAAGGTAAAATATAGAATGGACCCTCGAGTTATGACCAGTCTCATATATAAACAACATGAGTTATGACCAGAATTTTAGATTTCACTTAACAATCAGTCTTGATTTATGTTTGACCCCTATGCTGGCCATTTATGTGGTTGTAATCCAGAAAAAACATAATCAGTGTCTATATGCATTGGTTGGAGCCCGGATGCAGGTAATCATGGATGTGATTTTTTGGTCAGTGCTTTATCTATTCACTACAATTACTTATATCAAAATGGTCCCCAAAAAAGCTAGAAAAGAAGCTAAGAAATGAAGAGAAGTTCAGGAAAACAATCACCATCAAAAAAGAAGAAGGAAATTGTGAAGTATGACAGTGACATTTGTGTGACCAGTTTCACTAAATGTACAGCATGTTGAAGTCCACCATCTCAACAATCTAACAAAGAAAAGATTTGTATAATGAGGCTAATGTGAATAAATGTGTTACTCGTAGTACACAAAAGAGATTTTAAAGGTTGTGTAGAGGAGCCTGAGCCTTCAGTTGACCCTGTGGTTTATCGCATCTTCACTATATCCGAATCCACAGGCTTGCAGGTAGACAGCGGTGATGTAGAGGAGCTGGTGGAGGAGCACTCAAAAGAGTTATCATCTACAAAGTGACTTGAACTCCTGGCTAAGTGACAGACAATGGCAGCAGAAGAACTTTCTGAAGAGGAGAGGGAATATCAACAGTCAGTGCAACACAGTTCTTCTCAAATAAAAGAAATTATGAAGGAGTGAACAGAGATACAAACATTTGTACAGAAGACCAATGGTTATGGTTTGTGAAGGTGTTCCCCAAAGTCATGCAGTCACTGGGGCAGCTTCTAGAGTTTGTGATTAATTCATGACCCAATGCTGAGATTATAGGTGTGAGTGCTACATCTGCCCCTGGGATGGATAACCTGAATGCAATATAAGGAGGGGAGAGTGGCTCGCTAGCCACTGCAGCCACTGCTCTTATTTTTGCTTTTTGCTGTTATCCTGGCACCATGAACATTCATGCTTCTTCTTCCATGTGCCTCCTCTTCCAAGTGCTCTGCCTTGGAGCCAGCTGAGTATGGACTGAAATCTCCACTAGCTGTGAGCTAAATAAACCTTTCCTTCCTTAATTTTGGGGCTTAAATATTTTGTCCCATCAATGAGAGAAAAGTAACTAAGACACCCACCAGACAGAGGAAAAGTCAATCACGCATTCACTCACTCAGTGACAATGTCAGGTCATTCTACAGAACAGTGTTAAAGAGAAGACAGAAACAAACAACCTTAGACTATTTTTTACATCTGAGAAAGTTGAGACTTGGTGAACCAAAAGTAGGTCCTAGTGGGCTGCAGATGCTCCCAAAGAGAAAAAGGACACAGAGCAAGATTTCCTATGTTCTTATGGCAGGGAATGTTCCTTCCAAACAATAACCACCTTCCAGTTCACCCTCCCATCCTGAAAGCCAAAGATGTCAACTTTAATGGTGAGTACAGTACAAAATTGTTGTTTCTGGTAGACTAGGCTCATTCTCTAACATTTTGGAGAACACATTAAGAAAATGGTTGGTGTTTCTGGTGAATTACACACATTATCCTAGTTAAGGAGTGCTTTGGGAGGTTCATAATGCATAATGGGTATTTCCATTACTTCTTTTGGGAGAATAGTCTTGATGTAACACTAACTTGAGTTACAACCAGCTCCTGTGAAATGAACTGAGTTTGCAAGTCAAGGGTCCATGGCAATCATTATAAATTATTTATATATTCAGAATATTAATATATATTCCTACAGAAATAAAATACAAATAAATATGCAATTATCCCATTTTACCTTTTCAATTTGCATCTAGGTATTTCTATTTGTTGAGAGACTGAACAACTTAAAAGAGAAAGCAGGTAAATAATTTACCTAAATTGCTATGTTTAATTGTAACTGACATGTTTATTTGGAAAGGTAGCTCAGTAGACTTGATTTTCAGGCTATGCCCTCTTTGTCAGATTGTTTTCTGAGTATTATATATTTTACTCGAGCATGGAGATTTTTGGAGACACATTATTCACTTTTGCTTGGGCCTAGGTTATCTGTAAATGCCCTGATAAAATCACATAATAATTTTGTCTGAACAGTACTGCCTTTAGAAATGAGTTTACTGCCTGGCAGGATCTGGTCAACTCCCATCCCAGGAGTTAATCAAATTAACAGAAAAGCCATTAGACACATGAGTGTCTACCCAAAACCCAAAGCCATAACAGTTTCCTCTTACCACAGATGCACACAATTGAGTCAACTGCTTGCCAAGTGAAAATTTGGACCAGATCCTTAATGGTTCTGAGTAATTCATGTTCTCTATAGCTCTCTCTTCTTTAATTAATATGGTACCTCTCTTACGAAATAATATGCATTTCATCTTTAAATTCTAAAATTAAACATGACATGTTCAAATCACACAATTCCATTAGTCCTGGAAGCATGTGTGGCTGGCTGTCTCATTGAGGTCTCTAAGCATTAGGTTTTGTTAACCGGCTTAGGGCATTTATAAACTCTGATATTATCTTTCCTGAGTACTACTCATGCTTTATATGCTTATAATATGTACTATAAACTACTATGCAATTTTGTCACTGGCAAATAGTCTCTACTAGTGAGTTACACTGATTTATGAACCAGTGCAGTTATTTATTTACAGAGTTTATGTTGTGCTTTTTCTTGTGGCATTTTCTACCTGTTCCAAGCCTTGTGTGCTTCCATAGCTCTGTCTTCTTGAGTCCACTACCATTGATAAATGCAAGTTTTTAGAAAGCTCTAGTTTACAAATATTTGAATTAATCAATATATTAGTCAAAATTCCCCTCTTTTACAAACAATTTTCCTTAACATTTATTGAAAATGTAGTCCTCCTGATTATTAACACTATTACCTTTTTCTTGACCTTTTCTAAGACTCAATGAAACCCAGGTACTTGGTCAGAACCAAAGCACCAAATATGTATGTGTATATACACACACATGAATGTAAATAAGCACACATAGCTGTTATGTTAAAATTTAAGACTAATAAAAGGATTAAGTAGCTATATTTTTCTTAATCATATAAGGACCTGAGCTGAAGTTAGAAACTGTTCAACTTGATTCATGTGTTTGTTTAGACAAGAAGCTCAAATACTCTTATGTCTTCTCTTTTAAGAGCATAGCTTTTGAGTAAAGTGAGAAATGAGTGTTTGGGGATCTGGGAGAAGACTACAAGAAGCTGGCCATGAATATTTTTATATTTCATTTCTGTTTTTGCAATATTTCACTAACATCTTGCTCCTCCTCCTTATAGGCTAAGGTGTCCTGACAGGCCTTCCACAACTGTGTTAGCTTTCTGTCACTCTACCAGAATACCTGAAATAACTGAAAAGAAAAATTCATTCATTCATTCATTCATTCATTCATTCATTCATTCATTCATTCATTCATTCATTTATTGCAGAACTGAGGACTGAACTCAGGTCCTTGCACTTTCCAGGCAAGTGCTTATTCTACTGAGTCATCTCCCTGGCCCCCAGAAAAATTTATTTTCACTTATAATTTTAGAGGGGCCAACCAAATAGCTCAGCAGATTAAAGCACCTGCAAATAGGTGCAGGGGCCAAGGTTGGATCCATAGGCCTGTGGTGCTGGCCCTGCCCCTGGGGCCAGGGAGCACTGAGACAGCAATTGAGACTGGGCATGGTGGTACACACTTGTAATCCCAGCTCTTGGGAGGCTGTAAATAGGAGAATCACCCTGAACACCCTGCAGAACTTTCCCTAAAATACAATAATAAAATAATTTTAGAGGTTTCACTCCATGGCCGCATGGATCCACTGAGTCAGGTCTGTAGCAGCACAACACATCATGGCAGGAACACATGGCAGAAGTTTGTTTGCCTGATGGTAGGCAGGAAACAAAGAGAAAGGAATACATAAGAAGAAACTGGTGTCTCAATATGCCTTCAAAGGACATGCCCCCAATAACCTATGGTTCTTCCCCTCAGCCTCACCTATTAAAAGGTACACCATCTCCCAAAAGCACCAAGCCGTTAGCATATGAGTCTTTGTGGACCATTTTAAAATTCTATCCATAACAACTACCCTGTGAGGCTGGGCTGGGCCAGGGTTGCTGGGGTAATAGTAATGACAATTCATTTCCTGTTAAACTTATACTAAAAACATGGGTATTTTTTTCATACCCCACATTCTGGCCAACAATTATGGCAAATACCAATGCCTTTGTTTGAAATATAAATCTTGAATAATGCTTTAAACCTTTGAAATTTTTCTAAAGACAAGGATGTGGTATATTTTATATTCTCTAAAAACAGTAGTGTAGAATTCTAAGGGCATAGGTAATTTTAGATCAAACATGTAAATATTAAAAGGAAAAGGGTTATAAATTGAGAATATTTTATCATCCCCATTTCTCTGAATTTCAGACCTATACATTAGACTTCGTAATGAGTCCGGATATTCAAAAGTGATGCCTAAGTGAAATATGTCCAAAATCAACTCCTTTTATTCCTTAGTTTAAACTTTAACTTCCTCTACATGTATAGCCCTCTTCTCCAAGTCCCTTGAGACTTTCACTTACATTTGCAAGAAATTCTTCCTTGTTGTCTTTCCTTTCTGATTCTCTTTTCTTTCCAGCCTGTATCAATCAGGATGTTTAGTTTCATACGCCAAGAAACTCAAATCAAACTGGTTTATAAAAAGAAGGAAATAATTTTAGTGCTATACAAAACTGAATAGCACATGAGGAGAGTTCACTGAAGTTTTTACTGAGTTCAGAGCCTTCAACAGTGTCCCACCAGAGCTCAGTTTCCCTTTGTGTCTCTATTGTGCTTTCAGTGCCTTTACTCCTTTTTCATCCTTATTTTTCTGTATGGTAGGCAGAACAGCCCCCCTCACCACTACCAAGATGCTCTTGCTCTAAACTGCAGAAGCTGTAAATATATTGTTAGAGGGCAGAAGGAATTAAGCTTGAAGAACTGAATTAAAGCTAGCCATCAGCTGACCTTAAAAACTAGGGAGGTAATACTAAATTAGGTAAGTCAGATAAGTGTGATTGCAAGGGTTCTTATGAACTTGTCATGGTGGTTGGTACATCTCCATAATTCCAGCCCTCTGAGAGCTGAAGAAGGAGGATAATAAGTACAAACCAGACCTGGTTAAAAAGAATTGTATAAGGTATTGTCAGCAAGGTTTTTTGTTTGTTTGTTTGTTTTTGCACGGTCTCACTACTCAGCTCAGAGTCATGGTGATCCTCCTGTTTTCAGCCTCCCTAGTGCTGGCATTACAACAGGTTTTACAAGGGAAACAATTGAGGACACATAATTTATACAATTATTTTATAATAGTCATGTAAGAATCATGTACTAAGGTAGTAGAGGTCTTTAGTCTGTACACTAAAGACCCAAGGAATCTAGCTGGAGATTTGGATCCCATGGCAATGTCCTGCATGAGTCCAGCTACCGACTCACAGACCATCACAGTGCTCCCCACAAGTGTAACTGGGAGCCAAGGGCCCATGACATTGTCTCTTGCAGGCCTGTTTCATGGATTTGCATTGGGAAGGCCCAAAGGTCAATGATGGAAGCTAGGAATTCTGCACCAGTAGGAAGAAGGATCTGTGCTGGCTGGCTGAGGGATCTGACTGGAGCCATAAAGTGACAGTCGAAGAGCACCCCCAAAGGTACCACAGCCATTCTTAGCATCATGGAGGTCCCAAGCTCCTCTGATAATGAGAACAGCCCAGTCAACAGCAGGAATGCCAGTGGGTCATGCTCCCCCAGGAGAAAGGCTCTGAACAGATTCTCTTCTTTTTCTCCAGTTTTTTTTTCTATGTTGCTGCCAACAGTCCACAGATGGATATTCTGTACTCAGCACCACACTAATTCAGTTCATCTGGGTGCTACAAGTTGACCAACAGTTGTGAATCCAACACAGAAGGGAAAGAAGCAAAGAGAATATCAGGGTGATGTGATATGACATAGAAAATGGACCATATCTGGGTTTGGAAATAGAAGTGGGTGACAACAACGGAAAGTACACAAGCTATAGAAACTGAAATAGAGCAAGAAAATGGGTTATTTTCTAGCATAATCTGATTTTAGCACATAAATCTCACTCTGACCTACAAAATGATAAAATAACAAATGTTTATGTCGCATTAAGCCACTTAGTAATAATTTGTCATAATAGCAATAGGAAAAACACACATTTTACAAAGATCAAGAAAATCCTGTGGCCTCCTGTCTTTCTTTAAGGTCCCTGCTGTTAACCAATTTGGCTAAGTGGATGATGGATGGGCCAAAAAAATTAATTACAACTTGTACCACTTTGTTCTTCCCATCGTGTGCAAAGCTCCATCAACTCTACCTTTGAAACAAGTGTTCCCAGGTCGACCTCTATTCTCACTGCCCTATTTCAACTCTTTATCTGGGGATTAAAAGAGATTAATTTTAAGATTTGTTCTGCTTCTGTGTTTCAAGAATTTAGTATTTAAGATATGAAGAAGAATACCTAAAGTAGCTACTTGCATTATCTCAGGATTAAAAGTGAGCATTTATGTGCACAGGGTACATAGCAGAGGACAGAAACGTGGATGATGAGAATTCACAGAAAGTAGAGTCAGATATATCCTGAAAAAGAAAACAAGAAGATTTTTTTGTATTGTGTTATCTATCTATCTATTTATCTATCTATCCATCTATTTATCATCTATCATCTATCCATCGAGTCTGAGACAAAATCTTACTCTGTGCATTCAAATGTCATCCAGATACAGAAACCACCTTGATTCTTTACATTCTCTGCTCCCCTTCCTTCCTCCACAAAGGTAAACACTGACTAATCTACAAATCATATCTACTCTGTATAATGGAAGAATACTGATGATATTTTGTTTTAATGTGTCTATCTAGTGTTAATCCTCCAGCTGTCCTTGAACTCACTTTGTAGCCCAGACTAGCCTCAAACTCATAGGAATCTTTCTGCCTCAACCTCCCAAATGCTAGATTCCAGGCATGCACCACGATGTCTAGCTGCCAACATTATTTTTTAACAATTTTTATTAAAATTTAATGTAAACAAAGGCCTGGAAGATTACTCAATGGATTAAAGCACCTGCTTAAGCAGACACAGGGACAGGGGTTTGATCCCCTGCATACCGTGCAGGCCCCATTCCTGCTATGCACTGAGATGGTGATTGAGACTGGGTATGGCGGTGTATGCCTATAATCCCAGGGCTGAAAATCAGGAGAATCACTATAAATCCAGTCTACATAGTGAGACCCTATAGACCCTGTACTAAACATATAAAAGAACATAAAATAAAATAAAATTTAACACAAATAAAGAGGTACACACATAATGTTATAATTACCTGAAGTTCCACAAGGAGAATACACTCAGAGAATCACTATTCAAGCAAACCACTTTGCATTGCTCAACCTCCCTGCTCCCTTCCTTTCTCCAAAAAGAGAGTTACTAAGTAATCTCCACCAATTTTGTCTGTTGTAAAACTATATATAATAGGAGCAGATGGGACATGTTTTTATTTGATTGGGTTTTTTTCTATCCAGTATGAATCTTGAAAGTGGCATCCATATCAGTACATGTAACAATAATCTAGTGTGTTCAGTGCTGTACAGTATTCTGTTGTATGTTATGATTTTCTAACTACACTATTATCAAAGAAAATATGAGTTATTAGCAGTTATTCATTTTTACAAATGATGGTGCTATAACATGTACCTGTATCTTTTGGTGCATAACTATACAGATTTATTGGATAACCAGGGGTAGAATTCATAAACTTCAAGAAATGCTCATGTTTAGTTTTATTTTTTCTGCCAAAGTGGTTTTTAAAGTGCTTACAGCAATTTATGATTCACCATCAGTATTCACATTTTTCCACATCTTTGTTAAACTTGTCTGTTGGACGAGAAAAGTGAGATAGGCATTTAGGTTACAGCAAGCTGGCTGGAGAAGTAGGCTGACCCATTAATTACAAAATCCCAGACACGTACAGGAGAGTTCCCACAACATGCACAAAACAGTTCCCAAAACTCTGCATGTGAACTCCTGCCAAGACTGGAGCAGGTTTCAACAAGATGGCCTAGACCTGAGGTCAACCTGACACTTGAGGTCCCAGCACCAGCTCTCAGGACTCACTTGTAAAGGACACACCAGTACCATAAAGAGCATGAATTGTAACTTTCCATGAAATCCCTCTGGCTTCACAGAGGCAGTGCATACTTTTTATTTTTATTCTCTTTATCACTTTCCTAGCCTAACTAGTTCCTCACCAATGCTTCCCTTTTACTTTCTTGAATAAACTTGTCTACAGCTCATTTTTTTCAGTTCTTTGTCCAAGAAAAACCTGGACTCTAATTGCAGATGGAGAGGTGAGCAACCCAGAGCCTGGTAACATTTAGTTGGTGGGTCACTGTTAGAAGCAGGTTACCAGACAGCATTACATAAACAAGAAATAAAAGTATGAATAGTGTGTTATTAATGATATTGAAATTATGGTTTTCGCAGTGAATGACACGAGTAAGAGGATGAAGAAATAAGTTATACCATAGAAAATACAATCACAATACATATAAGAATACAGCACACATGTTCAGAATCTTAAAACAATCCTTGCCTGGAGAGAATAACACTGGGTTCTACAAACACACCACTTAGGTTTTTATTATAAATTTTTACTTGAGTGTAATAGTAGCCAGCTATGCATCTCTATACCTTTGCTTGAAGTATACAAGAAGCAAACTTTGTGTTTACTCACTTGGTAAAATGAAAGGCAAAGTGTCTGCACTTGTGCAAAAGTGTCAAACAAGGGTTTTCACCCACATAGTGCCGTAAGGGCTCTGTCTACCGGAGCATCACAAAGGGTATAATACACCCATATCACTCTTGAGTTTTTGGTTTTTAAAGTTTTCTTTTGATTTTTCTGGTAGAAAGAGCTTGATACAATGGCACATGAAAAACCAGATTTGGAATTTTTGAAGGAGGTCAAAAGCGCATCACCAGACTACTCATGCATGGATGATGAAGATGATCCATTATGGTAAAACAGTTCCTGTTGTAAAATAAGAGGAGTGTAGAGTATGATGACGATGAGAACAAGGACTTTGATGTTGGTCACATGAGCCAAAGTTCCTGTGACTGTGAAATAGAGCAAAAATCAGCTGATGCAGACACAGAGAATGCAGCCTCCTTGCTTCAGATGATGAAGAACAGTAATGTGAAGATATATTTGACCAGGTAAAATGTTGCAAAATGGTCATGCAACCAAATAAAATCCAATGTTAGGACTAGGTCTGAAAAATACCATGAGGGTCATTGCAGAGATGAAGCATACTGGACAGAATGCCAGCACTGCTGTTCAGTATTGGAAATTGTAAGAGATAAAAATGCTACTTTATGCTGCAAAATACACAAAGGATCAATTGCATGTAAAAGCTCCTGTATACACCAATTGCCATCTTGAAAAAATGTATTCATGGTGACTCCTCACTAGCTAGACTGAAAGCATTCATAGGTCTTGCCATGCTTAACAGGGGTTTCTCATGGTAAACACAGACATGTAAAATTAGAGAAGCAGTGAATAAAAATTTGCATAAAAATGTATGCCTTATAGATGCAAAGACTTGTTTTGCTTTCAATTTTGAAATTTACTCTGGATTCAGTCATCATGTCCTTAGTTGCTTAGTAACAAACTGAGTGACGTTGTGAACGGACATGCTGCTCCTTGCTCCCAAACTAATCAGAATGTGCCCTCTGACAATTGGTTTACCAGTTTCTGTCTTTCTTTCCTTTCCTTTTTTTTTTTCTTTTTTTTTTTTTTTTTTTTTTTTTTTTTTTTTTTTTTTTTTTTTTTTTTTTTTTTTTTTTTTTTTTTTTTTTTTTTTTTTTTTTTTTTTTTTTTTTTTTTTGTATTTTAAGGAAGGGTCTACAGAGTGTTCAGGGTCTCACTACTAGATTGCACTTGTAGTGATCCACTCAGTTACAGCCTCCCAAAAGCTGGAATTATAGACTGTGCCAACACACTCAGTCTTAATTGCCATTTCAGCGCACCCTGGGGGCAGGGCTGGCATGACAGGCCTGGGGATCGAACCCATAGCCCCTGCACCTGCTTGCAGGCTCTTTAATTCACTCAGCTATCTGAGCTATTTGGCTGGCCCTTAGCAGTTTCTAGCTGATGTTACATTAGCTAACAAAGCACATGTAATAGAACTACTTGCAAGAACAAAGCAAAACTTCCAATGAGAGGTTTCAATTACAAGACAGAGAATTCTATAGTACAATCTTTGAATTTCAGAAAGATACAAAATTAGGCTCATATATGACAAAGAAAAAACAAACTGGTGCTACTGATGTCAGCATTGAAACATATGGAAAGAGTGATAGAGAAATCTCAACACAATGGAAGACTGACATGGAAACTTTCTACAGCAAAAAAAAGGCAGAGTAGATGTTATCAGTGAGTTATGCAGCAACTATGGTGTCACTTGAAATACAAAGCATTGACCAATGATTACATTTTACTAATCTCAAACATGTGTGGCATAAATAATTCAATAGTTTACAAACAAGGCCGGCAAGATAACTCAGAGGATTAAAGAGCCTACTTAGGCAAGCTTAGGCAAGCAAAGGGATAGAGGTTCAATGCCTCACCAGCCCCGCCCCCAAGGTGGGCTGAGCCAGCCAGAGTCTGGGCTCAGTGGCCCATGCCTATAAGTTGGGGAGGCTGAAAGAAGGAGGATCACTATGAATCTGAGCTGCATAGTAAGGCCCTGCAACAACCGAATACATTTAAAAAAAAAAAGAATAAAAAAAGGAATTCACAAACAAAATAACATTTGTAAAATATCATGGAGAAATTTTCTTAGAGATTGAGACTGCAACCCACTGGAGATTATTTGTAGAGGACAATCAAAGTGGTTTTGCCCAGGGAACTACATGAAAAAAATTGTGGAGCTCACCAGAGTGAGGTGTCAGGTGATCTGGCAGATGAGGTATCCCAAAGAACTACAGCAACAACAACAGGAATACCAAGAAGAGCTGTGCACTACAAGAAAGGACAGAAAACAAAGCGTACACGTTATGAATAGAAGCAATACTTGTTCATGGAATATGCAATTTTCATTGGTGAAGATTACCTTGGGTGTGATAATTGAAGAAAAGATTATTTTTGTTGTAAAACTTTTATTAGTATTTTCATTGCAGTTCATGTACATTTTTATTTCTGAGTTTTTATCTCAAATTCTAGATTCAGGCATCTCAGAAAAGTTTGAGCCCCCGTGACTGTATGAGGCTTTGGGGAGACACCCAGACACAAGCCATTGCAAGAGATGACACATACCAAGTCTTGCAACAGGAAAGGAAAGCCAAGCACATATTCTGTCAGTGTAAGCAAGACATGTGCCTGGAACGTGCAGGAGTCATGTATGTAAACTGTCTTGGCTATGGAACTGAAGCAAAGACAATTTCTGTGGTAGACTTCTGTTTGTGTTTACATTGTAGCAATATAGGTTTTTGTTTCTGATCTAATATCTTAGATTTGGTGTCCAAGTACACAGCTGATGTGAAAATCTTGATATTTATTCTGAACATGCAATACATATTTAAAATTTAATACTTCACTCATTTTATGTTCCTGCTAACTATACATTATGTAATATAATAAGAATCTTGTGATGAAACAGCAAGACTAGTAAGTCATTATGTATGCCGTTCATAAGGCCAGGTAAGCAGACACTTGTGCTGTCAGTGTAGCAGCACTGTGCAGCATGTGTTATTGGAATGTGTGAAAGTAGTATGAATTTTACAGTATTTGTCACAATATATAGTGTTTTCTTCCAACCAGTTTTCATAAAGTGAAATTCTATGTCAACTGTAACTTTTTCTGTTTTAATAGTATTTTGTACTCTCTTTAAAAAATAAGAAAAATTTCAAAAATGTAATGTGTGAAGGCTGCCCTATGTGTGATAACTGAAGTAAATAATTTTTTTTTAGACTGCTTCTGGTATTTTTTTTGTAATTCATATAGGAAAATTTCTGCTGGTTTATTTCTTAGAGCTTGTACAACAAAAACCAGTGGACACTGAAAATTTTGATGCTTTTTTATAAGCACTTGATTTTTAAAAAGCGATACTTTATTTTTGTGATTTTTTTTCCCATTAAGTACTCATTATTTGATATAATAAAACTCATAAAATTAAAATTAATAGCTCATCAATGGAAAATTCTAAAGAATAAATCTGACTTGAACACTGCTATGTTTATGACTGTGACAAAGAAGTGTTATATTCTGCTTACAAAACAATTTTTCAAAAGGACAAACCACCAGTATAAGAGGCAAATAAGATAAACAGGCTGGTCATAAAAGAAGGTATTAAGATGACAATAAATGTATAAAAAGGTGTCATCAATGTATGAAAAATTAAAATGTTATGATTTCAGAATCCAAATATTGATTAAGATGCAATTCTGCTAGATAGAATAAAAACCTGAAGAAATTATAACAAATGGAAAATTCTGAAGCAGTCTGGTCCCTAACCAGATTGTGTAATTGAGCAGTTAATAAAATTTAGCCTACAAGTTTCACGCTGAGGCAAATGAGAAATGAAGTATTCTTAATCTTTATGCATTGCAAAGGAAATATTTATTTAGGAAAGGAAGTTGATAAATTTATGCATGAAGTGATGTTTTAATGAATGGATGATTGTATATTTCACAAAGTTCAGAGGAAAACTCTGTTAGCATGTGAATTTCTGGGTCCTTTAAATCTCCTGGACTGAAACCCTACACGCTCCCCTTCAGGTGATAGTATTAGAAGGTAAGGCCTTTTGGCAAAGGTCATGTGGACTCCTAGGAATTAAAATGGGATTGAGTCCCTACAAAAAAGGGCCTGGGGAAAGTGACTGGTCCCTGTGTTCATGGTGAGGACACACTGAAAAGCACTGTCAATGAACCAGGAAATAAGGCTTTCTAGACACACAATGTGATAGCCATTCTCTACTGTTCTGATTGTCAATTTGGTGTGAAAAATGCCCACAAGACAGTAAACCACGTTTCTGGGTTGTCTGTGTGTCCCAAGCTTGACCTTGGGGGCTGTGTCTGTTGCTTGATCCCTTCTTCTTTGGCTCTGCTGGCTCTTGGCTCCTGGCTGTCTGCCAGGAACAGAGCAGTACTCCACCCCAGCACTCCTGTCACAATGTTTCTGCCTCAGAGCCAGATGTCCATGGACTGAAAAATCAAAACAATGAACCAAATAAATGTCTCAGAGCTGGCCAAATAGATCAGGGGATTAAAGTGCCTGAGAGCAGGCCCAAGGGCTGTGGGTTCTATCCTGCTGTGCCAGCCTCGCCCCCTGGGCGTGCTGTGAAGATAATTGAGACTGGGTGTGGTGGTACATGCCTGTAATCCCAGGTCTTGGGAGGCTATAAACAGGAGAATCACTACCAATCCGATCTAATAGTGAGAAACTGAACACCCTGTAGACCCTTCCCTAAAATACAGAAAACCAACAAAATAATACTAATTACACATATTTATAAGGTACAATATTAAAATTCAGCATGCATATACGTGATCAAATTAAAACAATTTATATTTCCATCTTAAATATTTATCATTCATGGTGCAAACCTTCAGCCTCTTTTCTTTCATTTCTTTATACAAAATATATAGTACATTGCGGTGGAATGTTTGAAGTTGTTCCTCCCGTGTAATTGCAGTTTAGCCCCACCAGGTAAGTACCATGCCCTCCTCACTTTCCATCTCCTCTTGACCAGCCATCCGCTCTGCTTTTATGAAGTCAACTTTAGCTTTTCTATATGAACAAATCAACCATTTTTATAATCAGACAAGAGTTCTTTATAAATTCACACTCTTCATCACTAAACTTTAAGCAGAAGAGAAAGTTCCTTGTTTATCAAATAATAACTGCTAAAAACTTTAAAGGAGCAAGCTGCCAAGTTTCATGACATTATCAAGCTACATTTTTTGTTGTTGTTGTTGTTGTTTTTCTGTCTTTTTGAGACAGGGTCTCACTATGCAGGTCAGGCTGGCCTTAAGCTCACTTTGTAGCTCAGGTTGGTCTCAAACTCACAACAATCCTCCTGCCTCAGCCTCCCGAGTGCTGGGATTACAGGCCTGCACCACCACGCCTGGCTCGAGCTACATGTTTTACTGTTAGCATTTTTATCAATTTTATCAGCTGGGCAACTGGGTACCTTTGGTTACAAGGAAGACAGACTCACTAAGCGCTTTCATGTTAAAGCATGATGACAGGACGACATGAAACCTACTCAGGGTGCTGTTACATCTGCTCACACAGGAAACTTTGAGCATCTCAACTAGTAAATAAGTCAGTATTAGATTAGGGATAAAGAGACAGATTGAAAAATACTTAGCCATGGGGTTGATAATAAAAACATTTATTAAGAATCTAGTGCTGTGCTTAGGCACAACACAGGGCCGGGTTCGATCCCTGGCATGCTGTGCAGGCCCCTCCATACACACAGGGCACACTGAGATGCCATTTGAGACTGGGCATGGTGGTGCACATCTGTAATCCCAGAGCTTAGGAGGCTGAAAACAGGAGAATTACTTCGAGTCTAATCTGTATAATGAGACCCTGTACTAAATATATAAATAAAAAATATATAAATCTAATACTAAAATAATGGGAAAATATTAGAAATGCACATATTATTTACTTATTTTTTATTATTATATGTGGAATTTTTTATTAAGTTTATTGCTACATTTTAAATACTCATAATGATCACGCTTGTCATAGGCAATTTGTACTTGCACATGATATATTTTGATTCCTCGTTCTTTTTCTCTTTTCCCTCCTGTCCTTTCAATGTCTCCTCACCTCCTTATTTACAAATGCCATTTTATCCTTTAATTTCCCTCCCTTTTTTTCTCCCTCATTTCCCCTTCCCATTGAATAATTTCTTCCTCCTTCACAGTATCTATTATACATTTTGGTCCTTGTTTACCCTTTCAAATTCTTTCATTAGAGAGACAATGTTATATTTACATGTGTGTCTGTTTGCTTCATTTAAGAATATAGTGTCTCACTCTCTTCATTCACTGATTAGAGACATCTGCTATAATAATGTTGTTAAGTATAATGTCATGTATGCACCTTGTACGACACCAAAACACTACAAAAACATTTTGTAATGTATTAATTTATTGAATCTGTCTTGTTAATTTGTTTTGAAACTCTCATTGCTATTTGTTCTTTAATAAAAAATAATAATAAATAAAAAAAATATGATGTCTCTCAAAGTCCATCCACGTACCTAGACATGCCTCAAGTTCATTCTCTCAGATTTTAGCTACTACAAATTGTACTTTTGTAAGCATGGGAGTCCATAGATTGTTACAGTAGGATACTTTTAAGTCTTTCAGGAAGATACTAAGAAGGGAACATGTGGGTCAAATGGCACCTCTAGTCCTATTTGTTCAGCAAAATCTCCACTCCAATTTCCACAGTGGTTGCACCCATCTATTCTCCCATCAGTAGTGGAGAAGTGTTCCTTTTCCCCCCATAGTCTCTCCAGCATTTGTTACTGGCTAATTTCTTAATGACAGTCATTCTTAGTGGAGTGAGATGGACTCTGAGCATTGTTTTATTTTCTGTCTATGTAATAGACAGCAATCTGAACACTTTTTTGTGTATTTGCCATTTCTATTTATTCATCTGAAAAATGTCTATTCATGGCCGAGTGTGGAGGCACATGCCTGTAATCCCAGTACTTGGGAGGCTGAGACAGGAGGATTGTTGTGAGTTTGAGACCAGCCTGAGCTACAAAATGAGCTTAAGGCCAGCCTGAACTGCATAGTGAGACTCTGTCTCAAAAAGACAAAAAGAAAAAAAAAAGTCTATTCCTTTGAGATGCACATTTTACCTTTAAATTTGGGGACATCTGACTTCTTTGACTTCTTTATAGCTCCTATATATTAATGTTCAATGTGAGGAAAGACCGTCAATTTTTTTCCACTTTGTAGGTTGTATCTTTAATCTGTTGGTGATCTATTTTGC
Source organism: Ctenomys sociabilis (assembly GCA_004027165.1). Classification (NCBI taxonomy): domain Eukaryota; kingdom Metazoa; phylum Chordata; class Mammalia; order Rodentia; family Ctenomyidae; genus Ctenomys; species Ctenomys sociabilis. The sequence continues at coordinate 50,056 of PVKA01003530.1, forward strand.
TGGGCAAAAGCTTTTTAATAACATCAGATCGCAGTTGTTTATTCTTTGTAGTATTTTCTGCATAATCAGGGTCTGTTCATAAAGTCTTTGCCTATACCTACATTTCAGTTATACTTACTCTCTTCCAGAAGATTTATGTTTATATTTTAAGATTTGGATTCTTGATCCATTTTGATCGTAGTTTAGCTTAGTGCATGGTATAGACTTAGATCTAGTTTTAGTCTTCGGCATGTGGAAAGCCAGTTTTTCCAGCAGTATTTATTAAAGAGGCTGTCTTGTTCCTAGTGAACTTGTTTGGCTCCTTTGTCAAAGATAAGCTCACCGAATGTGTTTGTTTTTGAGAAACTACCTCATTCCATGTCTCAGGCTGGCCTCAAACTAAAGCCCACCTAGCCTCAGACTTCTGATCCACCTCCTCAGTCACCTGAGTGCTGGGATTACAGGCGTGTATCAGCTGCCCAACTGCATTATATCCATCTAATACATTGGTGGACATCATATTATGGAAATAGAGTTAAAGACATCCTTAAATCCATTCAGAAAGAGGTAACAGATACATAAAGGTATATATCATGTGAACTGAATTTGGAAAATAGAGAAACGGGCTCAGAATGCAAATCCTTAAATCAAATGCCTATGTTTGAATTTTGGCCCTGCCTCTTAACTTTATCTTTTTTTATTTAGTAAGAGTCTATAGGGTCTGCAGGGTCTCACTACACAGCTTGGACTCATAGTGATCCACCTGTGTTCAGTCTCCCAAAAGCTGGGATTAGAAAGCATGCACCACCACGCCCAATGTCAGTCGCCTTCTCAGCATACCCTTGGGGGCCAGGCCAGCATGGCATCCAGGGATCAAACCCTGGCCTCTGTGTCTACCTAAGCAGGCACTTTACTCCACTAAATTATTTGACAGGTCCTAACTTTATCTTTTAATAGGAGGTTCTTAACAATTTAAACCTCTGTTTTCTCAGAAGTTAACAAGAGCATAAATGTTATTATTGATAACAAAGTGTACATAAACAGCAGTCACCACTTGGGGAAAACATTCCATATATTATATATCCAATAATGATTTTACTCAGCACAACCATCCTATTAATATCCTCAATTCAGAAATGAGAAGACCAAGGTACTGAGATGTTAAGCAATTGCACAACCTGACTGCTGGTGACTGGAGGAGCCTGTGAGCCGTGCAGCCCAGCTCCCACCCATACTACTGACCGTCGCTCACTCCACTCACAAGGAGCGCTGCTCACTGCTGTGAGTCTAAAGGACACCATGCATATGGCATGCTCAGCACAGTGCCCTCAGGTGGGAGGTGTTTAGTAAACATGAGCTCAAGACTACTAGTATTAGCACTGAGTTAAATATTAGCAATAGCTGTGCAGAAGGGCGCTGCCAAATGGTGAGGTCTGTGGGCTGGACACTTGAAGGGGCACAAAAGAAAGAAACAGGAAGGCCAACCCTCTAGTGAAAATAAAAATGTTGATTAAACCATGTACTCCTTTTCTCCTGCCTTGGGGGAATGTGTAGTACTGTTATCAAAACTGGCAGACGAAGAAGTGGCAAAGCCCTCTAAGCATTAGTTGAGAAGAGCCCAAGAGCTCGTGGGGTGCTGCTTCTTCTACGTCTCCAGATTGAGCCTTAAGACGGAACACAGGATTTACACAAGGGAGCATTTTTCTTCCTATTGGACACTCCCTAGGGAAACTGCCACTTCACCTCTAGTGCTTCGGAATTTCTAGAGGACACCAGCCTTTCCAGTAACATGCAACACCAACAACTAGTAATCTCTCAGGGGGAAAAGTGCAGTGGAAGATGCTGTTTCAAAAGAGGAAAACCTTCATTTTTATACTTTTCTGCTGGATGGTTAAGACCTAGATAGAGCAAGACTTATATACCAACACATGAACTTTATATTTCTTATGTGGTCAGTGAAGTCCTCTCAGGGTTTATCTTGTAGTCCTGTACATTATTCTGTAGTTCCTTTGTCGGTGTCATCCATGTGGATGAGTCACGGCCAATGCTTGACCAGTTTGCTCTCTGTGAGAGCCTGAGAGAAAGTTTTCTGTCCATGTGATTCTCCCCAGGCACACTATAGAACTTCAATCTCTTTCCTCTGTGGCTTCATAATCTCCTTGTTCAGAAAATTTGGAGCTCAACTGAGTTTCATGATGTTGTAGTACAGGTTCTCCTGAGTCTTCACTGACCTTGAAAGGCTAGGGCCAAAATGTTGGCTGGTTTTGCGGCTCTTCTATTTCTCCAACTTTGATCTGTGAACTTAGGTTGTTAACCATCCAGAAGAAAAGCTGATTAGTATCCTGCAGCATATGCCATTCACTTTGTCTTATCGGACTCAACTGATTTTAGTTGTTGTTGTATGTTTCCATTTGTATTTCTGCTTTTTGCAGAAATACTAGGGAGAATATACCATAAATTCTCCTTATACTATGGAGACTATACTATATTTACACATGTGTGTCTGGTTTATTTCACTTATGAGTATATGTTCAAGTGGCATCCACATCAGTATAAATGCTTCAAACTTATCATTCTTAACAGCTGATTAATACTCCATTATATAGAAATACCACCTCTTTTTCAAGCATTCCTCAGGTGATGGATATCTTGGTTGTTTCCAAGATTTTGCTATCACACATTGCGCTGCTATAAACATAGGTACACATATATCACTATGATATAATGTTTTCAGTTCCTCTGGGAAAATTCCCAGTAGGGGGATAGCCGGCTTGATTGGGAATTCTAGTCCTGCTCTTTTGAGGAGTCTCCACACTGACCTCCACAATGGTTGTACCAGTCTACATTCCCACCAGCAGTGGAGAAGTGTTCCCTTTTCCCCACAACTTCTCCATTTGTTGTTGGTTGATTTCCTTATGATAGCCATTCTTTCCAGAGTGAGATGGTATCTCAGTGTTGTTTTTATTTGCATTTCATGGATGACTAATGATGTGGAGCATATTTTCATGTATTTATTCATTTCTTTGATTTCGTCTTTTGAAAAGTGTGTATTCATCTCAGATGCCCATTTCTGAATTGGGTCTTTAAATCTGAGGGCCCTGTTATATCTTAGTTCTTTATATATTCTAGACAGTAGACCTCTGTCTGATTGCTTATTAGTTAGGATTTTTTCAAAATTTGTGGGTTGTCTTTTCACTCTGTTCATGGGGCCATAATATTAAGTTGAGCTGTAAATGGCTATGGTTGACAACATCTTCGGATAACTCACTATTGTTGTGGAATGCTGGGTTGTGTTGTCAAATTCAAGCACCTAAGTTAGTTGAATGATAATAAAGTGCCCATCTCTGACAGGTGTAGAGCAAGGAAGGGGTATAGAATGGAAGAATCACGATGTGTGTGTATGGACAGTACAGTTGGGATTGATAACACTGTTTCTACATAATTCTAGGAGGAGCAAGATTTTCACTAATGGTGGTTGGACAGGATGTTATGTCGGCTTCTAGTACTATGGACAACCGCTAGGAAAATAACAAGGTAGAATGTATTAATTATTGAATGTTTGATGTAATTCAGGTATAAAAAATGAGATATGCAAATAGCTACAGTCTCTTAATTTACTGATGAGACATATGGTATAATAATGTCTGTAAGTATAATATCATGTATACACCTTTTATGATACCAAAACATGAAAACAGTTCGCAATGTATTAATTTATGAAATCCATCTTATCAAGGTATCTTAAAACTGTCTCATCTATATTTGTACCTCAACAAAACAAAAGTAAAATAAATAAATAAATAAATAAATAAAGAGGAAAACCTTATGTATGGTAAGAAATCTCTGAGAAACTATGGCAGGTCCTCCCCAAATTACATCCCCCATTATCTTTAATGACATTGTCTTGGTTAAATTAGTCTATTAGTTTTAAATATAAGGTCATTGCCTCCTGTTTTCCTACCCTTTTTTTCTTGCTATCCATCCTGAATCTGAGCTCCTGGCTTCACTGAAAATATTGCTGAAATCACCAAACTCAATTTTCAGGCCAGCACTGTACTACCTGCCCTCAGATGCCTGCCGGGGGTCACAAAAGCTACAGCAAGGCTCAGAGAATGAGCAAAATATTTCAATCACAACATCTTATTTTAGCATCTGAGCTAAGCTTTGAGCTTGATATTTCTAAGATGATAAAGTAAACATTGACGTAAAATGAATTCATTTATCAAAGTTGCACTGTTTCACTCTACCTGACAATTAGTTAACAATATGTTAGCACCATTTTCTGTCCTTAGTGTAACGGTATGTTTATGGATGTGAACAAACACACATGCCCAGGGCTCCGGGAGTATGCTTTTGTAGCATCAACAACGAACTGCATAATTTTTATTCCTTGAATAATATGGATGTTTACAAATCCTCTAGACTTCTGCCCATGAAGGTTTGAAATGATCCTTTGTTACACAAAGAGTTGTGCTGCGGGTGGAGGGCTGCTATCATTTGTGTAATGTGCAGCACCATTTTGCTGATGACCTGTGGAAGGCGAGTTCGCCCTGCCGGCATCTGGCTACCTGGCAGACTCTGCAGGCAGCTGGGGAGGAAACTTCGGAGCTGCTTCTAGGTCTTCTACATAATTAGTCTGTTTATAGGCCATCTGGGTTGCTTTGATTTCGCCATTGCCATTTCTTTCTTTCTGAAGATTTTCTGTGTGTCTCTTCCTCTGGGACTAAAATCATTAATAAGGCCTTCCTTAGTCAGGGACACTCGCTTCTTTAATGTGGCTGGCAACTCGCTGCTCCCTCTGGATCCATCTCATTAGGAAGCACCCTACAGACCAAAGGAGGGCGGTGTTGATATTTGATAATGCTGTCATCAAATTAACAGGCCTCGTTAGAAGGAAATTATAGATTTGGGGCTCCCTAATACAATAGATTCTAAGGAAACCGCATCTGAAGAGGTACAAAACACACTTACAAAGGACAACTGCAAAAGGGGCTGCCTTTTATAGAGCACAGCTCACACGAGTGAAGGCATTGAGTGCACAGTACTAAGCGAAGTGCTGTCAGCACAAATTGTAACCCAGTTTGAATATCCTCAGGCCTCACCACCCTGTGAGGACCAATGAGGTCACATTAGCATCATGAAATACATCTCACTGGCTAATTAACCCTCATCTGTACACCTACCTATGTCAGTTCTTTCAGTAGAGCACAATCTTCCCCAGGTTCCAATGCCAGAAAAAGGGCTCCCATATGTGTCTGCAAGGCACACTGGCCCTCCAACACCATAAATCCAAGGTGCCAGGGAACTGAGTCTATCGTCAAGACCCTGTCGTTCCTATCCTGCCACCCACCACAGTCAGCAACACGTAAGCTCCTGACAGCACTGCATCACAAGATGCTGCCACGGGATGCAGAGGACAAAAGCTTTCTCCACTCTGCACCACCTTCTAATAAGGGATGGTCAATGGGCTGGCCCTGATATTTATGGGGAGTCAGACAAAAGGGCAAATTCAAAGCTTTTTCCCAGATGCAAATCTTTCTCTTACTTCCCTCGCTTGAGATACATAGGCAAATCCAAATGTCAAGTGAGAAAAAAGCCTGGTATTTTCCTCCAAATCACTTGTCCTCTGGCCTAGATAGGTGCAGAGCATGTGATGTCTGCCCTCAGGAAGGGACCTGGAGAAGACACCTATGCAGTATTGGGAAGTGCTGCCAGGCTGCTGGGGAGGCTGCACCCTTGAGGCAGGGTCCGTGGGTCTCCACCTGCTACAAGTCTCTGAGCCTCAGATCTGGCCTAGAGGAGATACTCTATTATAGCAATGTAGTCTGGATTCTTTGTTATTTACTAATTTTTTGTAAATATCACTTTTCTTTCTTTTTTTTTTTTTTTTTTTTTTTTTTGGCAGAACCAGGGATTGAACTCAGGCCCTTGCATTTGCCGGGGAAGTGCTTATTCCACTGAGCCATCTCCCCAGCCCCTAAACATCACATCTTGCCTGCTGACACAAAGGCATTTTTGAGAGAGGTGCTATGTGTATAGTAGGGGCTTCCAAATCCTTTCTCCCGATAGGATCACATGAGCCCCTCTGTGAGATCGTAAAGCACAAAACAGATGAGTATGATGTTGCTCTGGTGATGTTGCTTTGAGTGCTTTTATTTATTGATCCTTTCATTTATTCATGCATTCAATTAACAGAAATATAAAGAGAGACAAGATACCTACTCCCCAGAACCTTATCATCACTTTTCTAAACCGAGGTCTACACAATACATTTTGGAAACCCCTAAACAAGAAGAAAGAGCACGAGCATAACATGAAATCTTGTTTGAGGTCCCAACACTGTCACTGAGCAGCCTGGACTCTGGGACTTGGAGGTTGGAGGATTGGAACACTTGCCTCACAGCTTTGAGGGACCACCATTTCAGGCCTCAGCACACACTAGACTTCCTTAGCTAGCCAGTCCTTTTCCTTTCGTCCTTTCCTGTCATTATTTACTTGAATGTTCTTGTAAGTTTTGGTCCCCCCTGGGAATAAGATGCATTTGAAGGGTGAATGATGAATCAAGAGTAGAATCCGACTCTAGAACAAATGCAAGGGGTCTGCCTGTGTAGACTACATTAATCTGAACTACAAATAATAAAGCACATGTCATGGGCAATGTACAGTGAGTGGCCGAAGTGATGCTCATTTCTAATCATTAGCTGAGTTAAATAATTCTGTTTTGTTTTTTACAGTCCTAGTTTCACTGTGCTATTGCCCCAACCTTTCACTTATGTTTATGTTTTTAATTTGAGACAGAATCTCATTCAATGGCCAAGTCACCCAGGCTGATCTTGAACATAAAGACATTCCTGACTCAGGCTCCCTGAGAGCTAGGATTACAGGCTCATGCCAGCATAGCTAGCTGAGCTCCTAATCTCCTAATACGTCTTCCTGATGCACTTGATGAGTCCTCTCTGCCAGAAATTATCTTATTATGACTATAACTCAATCTCCATGATGCAGAATGACGTAATGCAATCCTGGGAGGTCAAGTGTGTGATTTGTCCAAAGTCTCACAGGTAGTAGATGGCAGAGACAAGGTGTGGCACAGCCAGGCCTCCCCAGTGCCTGCTCTCCTAAATCAACACGAGGCCCCTCTTCTCATCACCAGCTCAGGCTACATTTCCTTCTTAGAAATCCTCTTCTTTTCCTTTTTAGCCATTAAAATTTACGTTTTTTAAAACTGTACTTGGTACTGAGTCTTACTACACAGCTCGAACTCATAGTGGTCCTCCTGTTTTCAGCCTCACTAGCACTGGAGTTACAGGTGTGCACTACCACACTGGGTCTCGGTGGCCAGCCTAGCCTTTCCAGGGACCGGGCCAGTGTAGTATATGGTGCCAAGGATTGAACCCAGTCCTTGCACTTGCCTAAGCAGGCGGTTAATCCACTGAGCTATCTCTCCAGCCCTAAAATTTACTGATTATTAAAGGTCATGTCACCTTCTATTCAGTGTGCACATTGGCTGCTAGGGGATCAGATGGTACAAAAAATTGTTTGGTCCAACATTTTAAAATTTTATTTTATTGAGAAACAAATAGCAATAAGACAGCTTCAAAACCAATTAACAGGACAGTTTCAATGATTAATACATTGTACATTGCTATCTTCTTAGTGGTTATCCACAGTACAAGATGCAGACATGATACCCTGCCCAAACACTATTAGTACAAATCTTTCTTCTCATTGATTCAAGTGAAAGTGGCTGTATATCTATCCTAACTATACTGTATATACAGATACAGAATGGACCTTCCTTGGTATTCCCTTTTTTGTTTAGTCCTGTCAGAGACGGGTTGGTCCAATATTTTAAAATCAAATTACTTTACATCTTATCTTGATTTCTGAGTCCTTTTGAAAACTCATATCTAACCATCATCAGTTATGGAGCAAGGACTGGAAACCTGCAAAAGCTTTACTGGAGCTTTGCTGGATTTAGTCCAGATTTTGTAAATCAAATTTTACAGAAGCAGCCCCACCCATACAGTAACCATATTGTCTCTGGATACCTCAGTGGGTAATAGAGTTTCATAGCCAAATGGCAACTGGTGTGAGTGGCTGGAAAAGCCTTTCATATGGTACATTAGAAGAATAGTTTGCAGACATTTTAGCTAAATTAGAAGCAGCTGCCCCTCTGGGATGCAGAGTCCTCCAGGTGAGCAGACCCTCCCTGCCCCCCACAGCAGGCCTTGGTCACCTTTCTGTGCCCCGCTGGCCTCTGCAGACAGGAGAGACTCTCTGCTGTTCACAGGTTTCAGAGCCTTTCTCCCAGTCAGCTCATGTTTCTCTACTTTGCCTTTAACCAAGCCAGCCCCAAATGCACTCTCCTGTCAATCATCCATGCTCACCTGCCCTGGTTTAGCTGCAGAAATGTTTTCTTCCTGAACAAAGTTTGTTGGTTTTGTCTCTCCAGGGCAGAAGCATTTCATTTCTTTTCCTTATTTCTTTCTCTCCTTTTTTTACACCACTTGGGCCTAGCATTGTCTGGATAAAATAGTAGATACTTAGTGAATAGTTTTATTTGACTAATTGTTGTGAATCTGATGCACTCTAAACTTACAAAAGAAAAAAAGGATGGAAATAGATTTTTTCCTTCAAGATAAAAAAATTGGAGAGGAAGGTATGCACTTCTGAGAAGAAGAGCACTCACGCAGTCCACTTTACTTAATCACCTTGCTGCTCTGTGCAAGCAGAGTGGGGCCGCAGGAGGATTCCTCCTGCCCATGAGACATTCTGCAGACACAGAGTCGGTAGCTTGATCTTGAGATCCTAGCTCATGTCTAGTGGCAAACACCTACTACTTCATTTATAAATACAATAATATAAACAGAACATGCATTAAGAACTAGAAGAATCTAGAAGCCTATGCTCACAGGTCTTCTGCCTACATAGGGTTTCATGTAGAAAAGAATAAACCACTAGGAGTAAACTAAGGAGTTCTTTAGATGAGTGAAATGGCAGATGGCATTTCCTCTTTTTTTTCCTCAGAAGTGGGGATTGAACTCAGACCCTTGCACTTGCCAGAGAAGTGCTTATTCTACTGACCCGTCTCTGAAGCCCTTGAGGATGGCATTTCTGAGAGACCAGAATCCTATTCTTGCACATCGTCACTCTCAGCCAAGGTTTCCTTTCATGTACAGGGCTGTAATAATCTGTCTCTGACACTATTTCCGGAATGTCATTAGCAAACAAATTTCCTTCCAAGTTACATGTTCTTCAGAAATGTTTCATTAATAACATCCATATCTTGCTTAATATCTCTTTAACATGACCTTATCTGTTATGATTCATACATACTGACATTTTTGTCAGAAGTGTTATATTTCCATTGTGAGCAAAAAGAACACATGTAGAGCCACCCTGAGTGGTATGTCCCAAGCACAGTTGACATTACTGCTCAGCAGCAGTGTGGGGATTGCTCACTGGGGAGTCAAGCTAAATACACAACTGAAGTCCCAAAGTAGGTAGGAACTCAGACCTACAAGTAAAAAGCCTTAGTGGAGCCAGAACTGTTAGGCCCATGAGGTCGAACTCTAATTTTGAGGAATCATTATTCAGAGCAAATTCTGATTGCCTGAAAAGTCTATACATTTTGACTTTTGGGGTCAAAAAATTTAGGAGATCTTTCTCCAAGAAAAGACACCATCTCAGGCTGTCATGGCTGTCAACCTGCATTTTGAAAACCTTCTTTTCTTATGGAAACTCTCATACACATGCATGGGGGTGAGGGACAGGATCTGAAGGAACAGATGGAGGCAGGAAGAAGCAGCTTACTTTCCTGGCCAAAGGGGCTCCAAGTAGACAAAGTTCTTAATCCTATATGCACATTCTTTGAAATAATATTGTTCCTTTTGCAAATTTGTTGCAGAATTTTAGTATAAAAGGAATACCTTTTATACTATGGGTACCCTCAGGAGATCCTAGGCAGTACCTCATAGTCAGAGCCATTAACATCCAAGCATGTAATACTCACTCTAAGAACAAGGAGGACTCTACAACAGTCTCACAGAGCACCAATGTAGAATCTGGCCCCAGTCAAGGCTAGTCAGGTTGGTTTTATTTATAAATGATGTAATCTTTTGCTCCAAACAAAATCTGGTGGATCTTGGAGCTTATCAGGTTTCAGAATTGTAAGGAACAGATCATAGGCCTGTGCTGCCAAATAAAACTGTGAACTGATTACACCCACTCCTGGCTTCTCTTGAAGGTCTCTCAGTGCAGTGGGAAACACTGCTGAGGCCCAGGACCCTGGCTCAGGCACAGACAGGCTCCCACAGTGCACTTTCCCTCCAAGTGCAGAGTTAAAGGTTTTTGCTATTCATTCAGTGGGATCTGCATTCTCCAGTGCTTTACAATGGGTGTTCCTAGAAGGATATTGACACTTTCTAATTGCTCTCAAAGAGAAGTGCTCAACATATTTCTCTTTACAAATTTTACAGCTAAACTTTACAGACACCATAAAATAACAAGTAATATTAAGATGGAAAGTATAAATTACTAGCAGTAATACTAATACCAGAGGTAATGATACTGTTAATACCTTTTGAAACCTTATATGTTATCTATGGTCCTAATGCCTTTATTTAAAAGCACCTTGATTTTATTGCTGACAAGGGAATGTTAAATTGAATTAAACTTTGACCCTCAGTTTGTTGGTTTCCAATTGTTGCATATAGAATCCTAGGTTGCTCTTTCATTGTTCTCAAGAATCTCTTCAGCAACCATTAGGGCTCTATAGGAAGCAAGGAGGACGCATCACCCCCAGTGGCAGCTGAATTCTGTGGAGGGTTCCCAGCTGTGTGGAAAGTGTTGCTGCTCCCTTCCAAGCTTCCCATGTGCAGCCTGCCTGTGTCTCATGGACTTGCTGCAGTCATCCCTGTCACCCGAGAAAAGGCATGAGAAAGCTCAAAAACTAAATCTTGTGTATTTGAGACACTTGACAATCAGTGGCCCAATAAGCCAGCAATTCTGAGCCAGCCATAGAGATTAACTAAACATAAGAAAGCATTGCATTGGCAGGCCAACAGGTGACTTGTGTCACAAGTCAACAAGGATTCAGAACTCATCAATAATTAGACAACCTGAGTCACATGGAGAGAAAACTTTCTCTCAGGCTCTCACAGAGAGCAAACTGGTCAAGCATTGGCCTTGACTCATACACATGGATGACACAGACAAAGGATCTACAGAGTAAGGTACAAAATTACAAGATAAACCCTGAGGGGACTTCACTGACCTCATTAGAAACAAAAGCTACATCTTTTGGTATATAGGTCTTGCTCTATCTAGGTCTTAACCATCCAGCAGAAAAGTATAAAAATAAGGTATACAACATGGGGCCATAATAATAAGTTGAGCTGTAAATGGCTACAGTGAACAACTTCTTCAGATAACTCACTATTATTGTGGAATGCTGAACTGTGTTGGATTGTGTCACCAAGTTCAGGAACCTAAATTGGTTTAGTGACAACGAAGTGCCCATCTTTCAGGTCTAGACAAAAAAAGGGGTATAGAAAGGAAGAATCATGATGTGTGTGTGTATAAACAGTGCAGTTAGGATAAATATGCTGTGCTTCTGTATAATTTTATAAGAAGCAAATAATTTTATTTCTCTCCATGTGACTCAGGTTGTCTAATTATTGATGAGTTCCACTATTGCACTAATAGTGGTTGAACAAGATATTATGTCGGCTTCTAGTACTATGGACAACCACTAAGAAAATAACAAGGTAGAAAGAAATAATTATTGAATCTGTGATATAATTCAGGTACAAAAAATAAGATATAAACAGCTACACTACTGATAAGAGACATCTGCTATAATAATGTCTGTAAGTATAATATCATGTTTGCACCTTGTACAATACCAAAACATTATGAAAACAGTTTTTAATGTATTATTGTATCAAAAAAAATAAATTAAAAAAATGAAAAAGTAGAAAAATAAATTAGACAACCTCTTTAAGTCCAGCAGACGGGCTCCTATAAGCAAAAGCTAAAGATTCTAGTGTGCATTTTTTGTTGCACTCAAAAAGTTTTGTTGTTTTTTCTGTTTCAAAGCCATGATCAAACCTGTCAAGACGTGTTTGTCCATCACAGGAAGTGATTTCTCTTCAAAATAGAAATTAGAGGCAAAATTCAGAGTGAAGCTAATGGTTGCAGTTTTTTCCTTATGGAATACTACCATAAAATTAAAGTAAACATGCCTTTATCTCTAGTTAATAAATGCTTAACACCCCCAAAACCTGGCCTTCAAACATTGTTCAAAAAGAAAAAAAGGAATTCTACTACTAAAAAGGTTCAATGTATTCAGGAAAAAAAAAATCCCGCACAGCTTCTTGATTACCTTTTCTATTTACACATAAATGACTAGATAGCTAGACCTCATCTGTTGAAAGAACATTCTTTTACCCAAATGTTCTCCAGACATCTTACAAACACTTTCTGTTTACTTGTTAGAAAAAAAAAAATTTGAGCACACTAACCCAAAACTGATAGCAAACACAGTAACCAAACCAATAATGATGTATCAAATAAATGGTAGATCATATTTCACAGGAAATTGTTTAATAACATCATACAGATTAGAACCGGAGGATGAAATCATCCAATTTGATTATGTCATTAATGATGTTGTCCTGGTTCATATGATCGAGGAATACATAGGTAACATCTGTGTAAAAAATTATCATCTTGTTAATCATTAAGATACACCTAAATAGCTCATCAGATGCCATAAGGAGGAAATGATGATGATGTCAAGCATCTGGGTGGGATATATATATATATATATATATATATATATATATATATATATATATATATATATATATATGTGTGTGTGTGTGTGTGTGTGTGTGTGTGTGTGTGTGTGTGTGTGTGTGTATATATATATTTGTATTTTAGGAAAGGATCTGCAGGGTGTTTTTGCATTTGGTTCAGGGTCTCACTGTGCAGCTTGGACTTGTAGTAATCTTCCTGTTTTCAGTCTCCTCAGCACTGGGGTCACAGGCATGTGCCACCACATTCAAGCCCAGACTCTGTGGCTGGCTCAGCACACCCAGGGATGGGACCAGCATGGCATGTGGTAGCCGTGATCAAACCTGTCCCTGAGCTTGCCTCAGCTGGCACTTGGTCTGCTGATCGATACTTTAAAAAAAAAAATAATTTTTATTTCTTATTAGTGCACATTTGTAATACATAATGTTTATATTTCTTGTGTGGAGTTGGTACATGTACATGCACATTTCAATTCTTTTTCCATCCTATTCTCTTTTTCCTTCCATTTCTAGAATCTTCTGTATAGAAAAAGAAACAAACAACAGAGTAAAAAGACAACCTACAGAATGGGAAAATTTTTTGCTAGATATTCTACCCAAAATTCACGTTGAAAATCTAACTTGCGATGTGATAGAGATATAGCTTTTCAAATAGTGAGGTCATTGGGATGGAACCCTCTGGAATGGGATAAGTGCCCTTATAAAAATGATTTCAGAGAGAACACTTTCCCCTTGCCTTAGCAAAATGGAAATCATCTACAAATCAGCAACAAGCCCTTGCCAGGTACCACATCTGAAAGGAAAAAGGTCTAGGACTTCTGCGCCTCCAGGACTGTGAGACATAAATGTTTGTGTAAGCCTCTCTGTCTGTGATATTTTGTTGTGTCAGACAAATGGATGAAGACATGAACCAATGGTCCAGTTCCAGTCCAACTGTTAGTTGCTGAAGAAAAATGAAAATAAGTGTCCATGCAAAATTGGATATTTGAGTGATCACAAAAGCTTTATTTGTGACAAGCAAAAACTAAAATAATCCATATGCCAACCAACATGTGAGTAGATGAGTTCCTGCATATGCAAGGAAAATATCATCAGCAATAAAAGTAAAGCACCTGCTTAGCCAGAGCGCGGGGACCAGGGTTCAATCCCCAGCGTGCCATGTCAGTTTCGCCCCTGGGGCATGTGGAGACAGGACTGAGACTCGGTGTGGCTAGCACACCTGTCGTCCCAGAGCTTGGAAGACTGCAAACCCTGTAATACACTTTTAATAATAATTTTAAAAATAAAGGGATTACTTGTACAAATAACTGGTGAATCCCAAAATCATTACATTGAAAATGGAAAACACAAGAAGGCATGCTGTGAATCCATTCGTGTGAGAGTCTAGATAAGAAACTTAGCCCGTATAAAAGGCAAATCTGCAATTTCATGGAGTCACGGTGAGATTATTCATTCTCCAGGAACAGTCAATTTTTGGGTGACAAATGTATGTATGTACATTGTGTACATTGATTGTGATCATAGTTACATGATAATATACACTTTTTTAAAATATCCAACAAGCCTAAAAAAGTGCACATCTCATATTATGCAAATTACTGCATGCATAAATAATGGTAATTTTTAGAAGTTGAATCAAACCGAGTATACTAATTTTTAACCTAACAGTAACCTAAAATGATAGCAACAATTGTTTCTGAATCAATGCATGTGTATCTCTGGCAGACTTTTTACCTTGTTCATATTATGTTTATGCAATAATTTAATTAACTTGCTTATCTAACCAGGAAGTATTTCAATTTTCAGCAGTTTTTACTATTATACATTAAATACTATATTGCTCCCTTTTAAAATATGGGTTATATTGCAAACTACAGGTTGGAGAGTATTAAGTGGAAAAGCAAAAAGAAATTTTTTAAGTACAAAACAAAATAGCTATCAAATGACACAGATTTTGAGAATATATTGCATATTTAACCCTGAGACTTCAGAAGATCTTTTCAATTAGGGAGTGAAATGTGGGCTGTTGGAAGAATCAAGCGTGAGTTACTAAGCTAGAGATCACAAGGTACTAAGAGAAGCTAATAACTTGGGATTTTTCACAGGCTGGCCAGGGAGAAAATCTGAAAGATTTGCACAGAACAGATATAATTTCACCTATATTTTAGACAAATTTCTTGGACATTTGAGTGGAGTGTGAACCTTCTTGTTTGGCATAATCCAGGGGAGAAGCTGAGTACCTGAGTTAAGAACCTAGATGGAGTGGATGAGAAATGTCTGACAGGGATTTAATAGCAGGTAGTGAGAAAGAAGGTAAGAATCTAGATCGCCTGGCTGGATGAGAGGATGAAGGAGACAAAAGGTGTAGGAATGAAGCTGAGGGACCTTGTGTGTGTCTTTGTGAGTCTGCAGTGCAGCTTCAACCTGGGGTGAGTCTACCAGCGTGATGACCTCAGCAAGTAATACAAATAGACCCATAGAACAAATTTTGCCACTTACATTATTATGTTCTCCTGAATTTTAAAATTTGAATTACTTTTGCTGTTGTGTTAGGGATGGTAGTAGAGGTTATGTTATTATCTCAAATAGAATACATTCCTGCTGACCTGTCAGATTATTATCTGACCTGTATGTATTTGATAATTACTCTGATATCCCTTTTGAATATTTTTCATTTTTTTAACGTCTCATGCAGAATAAGCCATTATTTTGAGCATATGTGTACTTTCTAGATTTCCTCTTAAGATTAGACATAGGTAAACTTCTTTTATAAGGTTTATAATGTGCAAACATATATTCCCTTTTATGCTCCTGGTCTATTTATTGGATTAAGCAGAAGAATTTGATGTGAAAGCTTAGTATGATATTGAAAACACATCACTTCTATTGTAGCTAAGAAAATCAGCTTTAGAATTAGAGACCTTGTATTGGGCATTATGTTGTAGACCTTTAGCTTTTTATCACAGCTGTGCTTTGTTGCCATGACAACAGAATTAACCATTTCATTAAAATCGCTAAGAAAAGATACATATATTTATGCATGTCTGACTTCAAACATAGTCCCTGTTCAGATTCCAAGGTCCTCTACATGTTTGTGTGCTGGTTTTTATCCACCAATATTTATCTTAATGCTTCTCTAGAATGTTTTAAGCAAAGCTTTATATTTTTTTAAAATTACATTTCTATTGGCTGCTTTGGTTTGCTGCTTTTTCATGTCCCCTGAGTGGTGAAATGAGCTTCCAAATCTGGGGCTCGTGAAAGCAATAGGAAAGGAAATTGAATACAAAAGAAAACACTTACCTGGTATAAGAAAGATCAGTTGTTTGTTTTTTCCTTCTTTTGGGTTCCACTTGGTGAAATGGGTGTTACTATAAATACTGAAGAGTAATCCCTCATCAAAACGGGGATCCAGCTGTTTCTGTCGCTGCGGAAGGCAGGTAGTGCATTGATTGCAATTGTGATGGAAAGGCAAAAAAAATTCCCTACGCCAAGTAAAATCCATTATTTTGAAAATAATACCTCAAGAGAATAATTTTGTGCATTCCCCCAAAGCTACACAAGTCTCCCACGTATTTGTATCCAGCTTTTCTTTGGATGGAAAAAAAAAGTGTCTTAATATGAAATTCTATGAATATTCACATTTTTTTAACGACCGGTGCAAAATTCCCTAATTAACATTAAAAGGACTTCAAGCTCTTCATTGTTTGCTGTTCTTGCACTCTGGTTAAATAATGACTATTTTTATTTTTTTTAATTTCTTGGCTTTTTCAAGACAAGGTCTTGCTCTGTAGCTCAGGTTTGGCATCGAACTCACAGAGATCATCTTGAGTGACTATGGGCACACGCCCACTCATCGAGTCCAAATTTTACATCAAGAGAAATATTTCTTTCACAGCTATTATTAATTTCTGTCTCTTTTGTACATCCACTGTGACTCAGCAATTTTGCCCTGCGCAATAAAATACAGTAGCTCATGGAACACACGTAACAACAGCTGTGTGAAGGCGGCCCCGCTACGCGCGTTGTGTAGCAGACCTGGTGCAGTGCTCGTAACCAGGTAATAGGAGGAGGTAGTTGTTCAGCTGTGCTGACTCCCATTAAGGAAGAGCGTCACCCTGGGCTCTTTTTGCTTCTTCACATAAATATTTTAACAACATTTAAAGGATTTACATTTTACTTCCCATCCACCACCGAGGTTTTTTGTCCTAGGAGGGGACACAATTTCTGGTAAGAGATTATTCGTAATAATTATACTCATAAGACAAGAAAGAAACCATATTTGAATCACAGACATAAAAATCTTTGAAACCAAGAAGGGTTGGAAGAGGGTAGCTACACACATGCGAAGCCCCTTGAGGGCCACACTACAGCCTGTGCGCAGACACGGAAGTAAGAGATGGCACAGAACTGACACGGTGTCCCTAGCCAGATGTTTTCTTTTTTAACTTTAAAAATGGTTTTGCTGAGATGTAATTCCAATACTACAAAATTCCTACCTGTGCAACATTTTATAGTGTTTAGAATATTCACAAAGTTCAACAGCCACTGCCAGAATCGAGGATAGGACATGTTTATTATCCTTCCCCACCCTAATTAACAATCATTTTCCTTTTTCTTCTTCTCTCTCTCTATTCCTTCATCCTCCCTGGCCTGAAGAAATCACTAAGAAACTTTGTGTCTCTTCAGATTTATCTATTCTGGCTAAGAAAAAAATTGATCCAAACAACACGCAGTCTTTTGTGTCTGGCTTCTCTCTCTTAGCACAAGGTTTTCACAGTTCATCTCTGCACCGTGCATCAGCACTTTGTCTCCACTTAGAGTTCAGTGCTGTCCCGTTGACTTGATAATTTACGTCTTATCCCTTGCTGAGCATTTGGATTTCTACCTACCTGTTGGTTTTCATAGCTATGGGTATGAATTTTTATTTACAAACTTTAGGGGAATGCATGTTTTATTGTTGTTTGAAGTGCTATTTGCTGTCAGGCTACTCCTGTCCTTTAAAAATACAAGGCTCAGCCCTTCTCTACTGACAGGAGAACTTCTGAAGCTCTAAACTGCAACCTGCACCGAAGTTTCACTTCAACATTCTGTGAGCTAGGTGTTAAAGGAGAAGTACTGTAATTAATTCAGATAGCTTCACTTGGCCATTCTTGAACCATTCACAAAAACACTCGGGTAATTCTGTTCTAGGTGTCAACAGTTATTTGTTAAGTTCTTAAAAATTCTAAATACAAAAATATAAGACATCATTTTCATAAAATACAGCACTATTAAAATATTGGACAAAGTTACTTATCTTATCAACTTATCAAATATTCATTTTGGAAGTACTGTTTCTTTAAAAGAACTAGAAACTTCATAAAATATAACAAAAAAAAGAAAATAAAAAAATTAGGCAGTGTGTATAATTTCTTTTTCTTTTCTGTGGTAATTTTCTGAAGAATTTTCCAACTTTTTTCTTCCCCACTTGTAACAACAGTACAACGCAGCTGGCAGTGATTTTATTAGATTCCTGGCAGTAATTCTAACTTCTTTTTTTTATTTAGTTATAAGATCCTATCATGAATTGATCAGAATAATTAAAAATAAAAAGAAGCACTCTACCTCTTCCAGTGGGGCAGCTGCTTCCCTGTTTTAAAGGTGAGAGCTTGCCGTTGCTCTACATTGTATAAAGGAATGGTCAGAATCACAATACTGACAAATCACAAAGAATCCAAAGGAAGAGTGCGAGTAAATTTTCAATACCTTTGCACAACAACTTATGGGCTCCAAGTGCGGTGTTAACTTCCATTCTACAATCCACTAGAAATTGCATCACATGCGTTAATTTTTTTTAACAGTTGCTTCTCATCTCTGCACAAGAGGGCAGCCTTTCTCTGAAACCAAGGGAGCACTTGGGCAGAACTCTGCTCATCTATTACACAGCTCCCTTCAATCACAGGACTGCCAAGGAGAAGAGGTCCTTTGACGATGTAAAGAATAAACAAATCCTGAGACAGTTAATACCATGTGTGGCCAGCCGCTGGAAAGGTCTGCACATCTAGATTCCCACACAAAAGTTCAGCTTAAATGCCATTTTGCCTTTAATGTTGCATAAATGTTTGAATTTCTTAAATGGCTATGGACGTCTACCTTCTGAACTTCTGAAATGGATGCTAAGGATATCTTCTTTTAAAAAAAAAAAAATCAGTCAGACAATAGAGTCACTCAACCCTAAAAGACAGCATTTATTTTCAGTGTTTCACACAAATGTTCTCCATAATCTGATATCAGTGTCTTAGAATCAAATTGCCAAATTAATTTAAAACGAATGATATTGGTACAATTATAATTTGAAATTATAGAATACAAAAAAGACTTACCAAGAAATTAAGAAAAGCCAAAAAGAATCACTGTATGCACACATTTTCAAATAATTAACCACACTTGATAGAAAATGAATAATTTAAATGTACTAGGATGAAACTGAATGCTATTAAAAAGAGAGCAAAGCTAATTTGTCACACAGAAAAGTAAATGTAACTATCTTCATGTTAGAAGCCTTCAAATATTACTATCATGAAGTATAAACTGACCACAGACCTTTTTTTCTCTTAAAGTTTATGGAATTCTTAACTAAATATTTCACAGGAAATTACTGTCTCCAAGAATATAAAGGGTTTTATATGAAGGATTCTCATCAGTTGTTCTCAGTGGATACAAAGGCACAAACAAGCAGAAACTGGTTTAATAAAACAGGAGAGATTTCAATTGGACACAGGCAGAACTTTTTCAATCTTGTGGTGATAAAGAAAATGGGGCAAAATTTTTCAATAATTTTTCAAAGATAACTGTCAAAAATATCCCATAAAATGGATAAGAGTTGTCTTTTATTACTCATATTTACAAAACTGACTGCAACACAGCACATGAAAATTGATACACAACTTAAAACTGTTTCCACCATTTTGTTTAATGTCCACTAAGGTAGCAGTTCCATATTAGCTAATCAGGTAATGAGGTTAACAAGAAGAAGTATTTCAAGGGTGCTGCTTTATAAACTAATACAAGCATGTTTTGGTGCACTGTTCAGAGCTCCACAGCCATCTGGCTTTTGCTTCCCTCTGGGTATCATTTACTTGTAGGGAACTTAACAGACAGAAGACAGCACAGATAAAAAATATTCTTCTATTCTTACTTGTTCAGTACATTTTACTAACCTGAGACCTCCTAACATAGAGAGACAATAAATGTCAAGCACATTGGCTGGCGTATAATTGCATCTCAACACATATTTCCTAAAATATGTTTTCATGAAATTTCATTATCTTCTGTATCATTACCAGAATCTACCTATTATCATTTTTCACAGATTTCACTGGGACTAGGACATAGCAAAAGTAAGCT
>PVKA01003530.1:70341-108907 GCA_004027165.1 Ctenomys sociabilis
CAAAAAAAAAAAAAAAAAAAAAGCCCAGATGAGTTACTAGCCCAGTCCCCAACATGAAGAGCCCCTGTCCCACATTCATGCCCGCTTGCTATGTGACTCCATTTGGTACTGGATTTGCCAAAGCATACTAACCAAAAACTTTCAGAGGCTTATTTTAGTAAGAGTAAAACTTCACTCAGCAAAAAATATTTATCTGACTACTTTTATTTATAAAGACTTCTTAAGACATGAGAAATATTGATGTTAACAAGACAGGTACCATTGATGCGCTCCTGAAGCTTACAACCTAGATAATGTAAAAAAAAAAGAAGTTTTTAATTGATCAATACACTTGAAATGCTATACATGCTGTAAAGAGAGTCCAGGAAGTATGAAAGAATACAGTAAGCACAGCACCAGTTGGTGGGAGCTGCAAGGTGGTTACAGGAGAGAGGTTACTGACATTTAGAAAAGATTTTATAAAGCAAGCCCCAAAGGATGAGCAGGAGAAGCTGTATGTGGAGTTGATGAAGACTACATGCAGGTCAGCAGGGAGGGGTCACTGTGTTTGGCAATCACATTTCCCTGGGAGGAAAGAGTTTATGCCAAGAACTAAGTCAGGGAAAGCATGGTACCACATGCAGGAAAGAAGCTGAGGCCGAAGTCATCAACATGGAGTAGGAAAAGATTCTCAGCCTGATCAAGAGTAAGGCAAGACATTAAGAGAAAGAGATGGAAGACAAACCCAAACACTGCCTGCTGAAGCAAAACTCGCTTCCCTCAGGTCTTTCCTCACTTTAATACCAAAAGCATATCTGTCATTCTTCTACAATCAGTTCCTATAAACCCCCCCCCCGTCCTAACCCCGTGTCGATCTCCACTTTCTAGAAAAGGTAGGACGTACTCTTGTGCAATTGTGTTTGTTTATGGGAATGTCCCTTTGAGAATTTAATCGTAGAATGAAACATTCTCTAACAGAACAGTGGTGAAATACAAGATACAAGTGTTGTGTAATTCTTGGAAAGCCCATATGGATGTGGGTCTTTATGACAAAATAAAAGCTCCATGCTAAACTATAAGGCATTACACTTCTATAAAATAAATTAAATAAATGGCCAGCAGGGATGTTTTACACAATTTATTGGTGCCCTCTGCAGTCCACGCTGTACCTCATTAATGGCTATGTCGCTCATGAAAAATGCAGCCCCCAGCTGCGTCATAGATTCACTTTAAAGCAAGTGTCCACACATCAAATATACTTTTTAATTATCGAAACAAGGTATAAAGTAGGTGCATGAGTGTGTGTGTGTGTGTCTGTGTGTGTTGTGTATAATACGAACAGCCAAGAGCATTCAAAACTTCCCAAGCCTCTCCCATTTTGTGTTTTGTTCTGTTTTTACCAAAATGGGGAATAAGATACTGTTCCTACTCTTTAAAATTATTTCTCTCTGATGACTTTTTTTTCTGCTTACAGTCCTTGCAATAGTCCAGACTTTGCCATTTTTTTTTCTTCTTGACATTTCATTTTTAATTAAAAATGACATTTTAATTAAAAAGAAACATATGTAGAATAAACAGAATAGCTCACCAACAGCAGAGAGCTGGGGCTTTCCTGTCAGCTCAGCTTTAGCCTTTCTGGCTCACTAGAGGCTGTGCTGGGCTTCTCCATAGCAGTTACCAAGGAACGTTCTTCTCAGCAAGAGAGAAAAAGATGATTGCCATGTCAAGGTGCGCCTATGTGCAGAGCACCCTAGGACTGCAGAAGGTACGAGAGAGAGAGAGAGAGAGAGAGAGAGAGAGAGAGAGAGAGAGAGAGAGAGAGTGTCTGCTCCACACTCTTCCTTGCTCTGGACTTGCTTCTGCCCAGATATTAGCAAAACTCTCCCTTTGGTGGGAGACCCTAGCTTTGCAACTTTTCATGTTTACAGATGGCTTGATTTGGCAATCTTAAATGTTAAAGAGACTTGGAAATCTGGCAGTAGATAAGTACAGCCAAAAGTAAAGTATTACAATGAAAGCAAACTATCTTTCCATGAACATCCTTAAGAAGACTCTAGTATCAGAGATGATGCTGGAGGGGTCTACCGGCAGGTCAGTGCCAACTCTTTTCCTGATGTGAGGTGATTCTTTGCACAAAAGCATCCTGTGAGTAGAGGAAAGAGTGCAGCAGGACCAAGCAAAGTAACTGAGAATTAATCAGCCAGCAGTGTCTGAACCTTACATGGAGGACACAGAAAGGATTCATGAAATAAAGTAGCCTGTGCCACTGATGGGCCTGAGAAGCCACCACCAGACGATGAGCACAACAGGGACCAAGGTGGGGCTCAGTCTTCACCACACCCAAGGCACATTTTCTGATTGTTATAAGGGCACTGAAATGGACAAAAATAATCATGAATAGCCACAGTAAGGATAGTCTAGCAGGAAAGAAGAAGGAAAGGAAGATGATTTTGTGGCCTTTATTTGATGATAGTGATGTGTCTTTCTAGTTCAAACAAGAGTTCCGTAAGTCAGTGCTCTGAACTGAATTGGTTTACCGAAAAAAGAGACATGCAAGTCTCAATTTCTCCTATTTCAAAACACAACCTTATTTAGAATGAGGGTGTGCCTCCAGTTCAATGTGATAGGCTCTGCTGTAATAATAGAGCTGCACAAAATCAAACATGAGCAAGGATGGTCCGTGATGGCAAAGCCACAGACCAGATTTAAGCAATTGTAAGCCCACAACTGGCAAAGATCAGTAGCCACTCACCAAGAGGAAAAAAGACACTACTTCTGCCAACACTTTGATTTTAGACTTCTAGCTTTCAGAACAATGAGACAATATATTACTGTCATTTCAAACCAGCCAAGTTGTGATACTGCATTATACCAACTCAACAAAGTGAATATAGTTAGGTAGCATTATATTGCCACATTACAGAGGGTAAACTGTGTCCTAGAAAAATAATATATCTTCTCAGCACCCCATAGCTATTAAGGATCCCCAAATAAGTCTGTCTCAAGCCTATGCTCTTCAATAAATATTAAATACCTCCAGGCCTTAGAGCGAGCATCCAAACAGGGATTACAGAATAAGGCATGTGGAGGTTATTACTTAAAACACCTACATGATCTGATAATAATGAAATTTCTTAATAAAATATATCACCTCATATTAACAATACACACAAAATCCTCAAGCTCAATTCTTTCAACATATATTTTTTGAACTACTATTGTCTCTTCTGCATGTGATATTGCCTGTTCTGCAGGGACAACTCTAAAACTGCTTTAAATATTTATTTAGGCATGGGAAATTCTCATTTAAAATACAGATGCCCTTCAGTGTCATGAATAACATCATGAGGTTATGGGAAGGCGTGCAGTAGAGACTAAGGAACTGAACATGAACAATATTACAGATGGGTCAGAATTCACTTTATCAGCTGTTCAAGTAAATGTGATGCAATAAAAACCACTCCTCCAGACACTGCTGACACCCCAGTAGGAGTTCTCTCTGGCCTTAAGAAATACAGAGCTGAACTTCATTTCATCATCAGGTTATGCTGGAAATACCCAAAGAGCCATCACCGAACAGAAACCACAGTGAACACAGAAGATGAAAATCTGGAGGGAAGATGCCCAGGTTTCTGATGCCCTGGACTGCAGCTGCTTAAGTGATGGCAAAGCAGAGGACACCAGCAGAGACAGATAAAGTGAGCTTTAGGGGAGATTTGGGGCAGAACAGTTGGATGTCACCATGGAGCTTGCCCATGGCCCCTATTGCAAGCGATGCAGAAGAAACCTGGAGTAGACCCCTGAAAGGCAATTGAGTAAAGAAAAACAGCACAAGAACCAGCCCTAAGAAGGAGACTAGCTGTCAAATGATGGGAAATGAATAAGAGTTGGCTACTATGGCATGAAGAAGAGAGAACCAAAAGTGCAGAGGGATCAGCAGGAACAAATGTTGCCCAAGAGCAGCACGCACGCACACACGCACACACACGTGCACATACGTACACATGGTCAGGTTTGTGATGAAGTGTCCTCTGAAAGAAAAGTTGATTGAAAATTGAATTAATCTGGAAATGACTTTGAACCCTTCAGGTCAGTCTCATTGCTCCATGATGTGCATCAAATTTCAGGACACCAAGCTGCCTTCTCAGGAGTGAGTGAGCCAATGCTAATACAGGAAAAAAAAAGTGTAAACCAAAACCTGCTGTCCCCTAAACAGTGGGTGAAGAACAGCTTATTTTTAATCAGTGTCCCTGAAGTTTTTCAATGGCTTAATTGGCTTCAGTCTATTACCTTTGACCCCGATCAAAAGGAGACAGTAATATGAGTTATCGCATCATTTTATAATCGCTCTTTAAAGCAGGGGGAACTATTATGCAAGCTAAGTTCTCATACCCTTAGTTTTCCTGGGACTTCATGTTGTAGATCTCTGAAAGCTAAACAAAAATCTTCCTCCTTAGATTCACTTCACTTCACTTTTTTTTTGTGGCCAGCTTAGCCCACCCTGGGAGGTGGGGCTGGCACAGTGTGTGGTATAGGGGATCGAACCATGGTCCCTGTGCTTGCCTAAGATTGCCTAAGCAGGTGCTATAGACTGCTGAGCTATCTCACTTGACCTGTTTGGTTTTGTTTTTAAACAAAGTGACTTATCAGATTTTGAGTTTTGTTTTGATGTTGAAGCATCGGCCATATTATCAGCTTAGGTATGTTCAATTTATTTTTAAGCCAAGGCCTCCTAGAGAAGCAGAACAACAAACTGCATGAGCTGGCTTTCTGTGACCATCAGCTTCCAGTGTCTTCAGTCTTGCCACCTCTCCTGACCACACAAACACAAAGCAATCACCCACTCGGATTTAAAAGCTAGGTTATGTAGTATGGCGGCATTAGAAGGACAGTCTGGCATACTGTCCTTAAGAAATAACTGTGACAAATTATCTCTAGTGGTGCTGATCTGCTGGACATCAAGATACTGTTAGATGTAAACTGAATACAGAAGTAATTGTCCATGTACAGCCTAAGATGTCCAGCATTCATTAATACTCAGTGAAAGAATAAATCAATCTAACTGTTCATTAAAAATCATTATTGCTGCAAGGAAAATGCCAAGTATATACCCTAAAGAACAAAGCTCCTTAGAGACCACCAAGAAATTGTTTTTGGCTGCTTACCAACTGCAAGGCGCTGTGTCAGCCAGTGTGGGGAGAAATGTGCTGTACAAGGAAGTTCCTCCTAAAGAACTTTAGAACCTGAGTCATCTTGATAATACAAGTTTGGAAAATAATAACACTATGTGTCACATGTATAAATTTTTTTATCATGCATTTTAAAATTTATGAACAGTAGTACACACCCAAATAAATAATATTTTTTTCAGATACACGCACAAAGGGAGAGGAACTTCAAGAAAATGGATTTAATACTCTATTTGTCTTTGTATTCAAAAATGCTTATTTCCCAACACATAAAAATAACTCAGAAAAGTTCATTGAGTGAATACATGAATGCATTAATAAATTTGTGGTGTTATAGTGGCCTGTATGATAAAAATAGAAGATATTGAGAATAATTAATTGGTTATTAATTATCTTTAAAAAGTAGCAGAAACTAGTCGATAGATCCACATTATTGATTTTTCTTCAGCTAGCATACGAGGAATGTGATGAATACAAAGATTATAATAAAAGTATTCTGCTTCAAGAAAAAGAGTTTGTTCTCATTTACTTTCCATTGTTCTTAGCATCACACTCAGAGATGTGGTGGTGACATTGCTACCAAGTGGTCTTAGATAACAGCTTTTTTAGGATAAATAACTGGGCACACTTCCAAAACACTGAAGAAGAGCTTTTTCTGATGAGAATATAACACTCATGGATACTTTTAAGGTGTCACTCCATTAAAAATGCTATACTTCATAGCACAGCAAAGTTTATATTGTCAGTGTCTTCAATTTCAAGTAAGAAGGAAATACATACACTAGTGAGAGATACTTAAAATCCATTCAAGACTATGGCTTCCCTCTAGCCGTGGTTAGGTGGACCTCAGGCAAGCCACTTAATACATTTCTTCATCTGTAAAGTACAAGATTTACATGCCAGACCCATATGTGCAAAATCTGAACAGTACAATGGATACTGTGAGGGGGAATGAACCCGTTCAAGGGGAGGGAGAACTGAGATGAGGAAAAGAACAAAAGAAAGAAAGGAAAAAGATACATTCATGTATACATGAGGATGGTTTGGATAATTGTACTGCTGATTTCTGCTGGTCTATCGAAAGGAGCAGAAAATGCTTAAAATTTTTTTATTTCATTTTTGTCTTCTTTATAATATCCTGTAACTGTTTCTTTTTATCAGTTTTGCATGTTTATATCTAGTAACCTAAACAGCTAATTTGAAGATAACATTATGCAATACAATAACCATTGTTAAATTCCTTTTACTTTGTTCAATGAAACTTTGTAAGGTCTCTAATTTTATTAGCATGTTGTATTCTTTTAAAAATAAAATATATATTTATACTAAAAAAAAAAAAGAAATGCGAATGAAAAAAAAAATCTCACTTAATTACATGGTCTCAGTTACTGTCTCATCACTAAAATGCAATCCGCAGCACAACTGGAAAAGGGAAGACGTGTATTTGGCTCATGGTCCGTAGAGGCTTTCGTCCAGAACCTGCTGGCTTCAAGGCAGGGCATCATGGCAGACAAGAAGAGGCTCTTTCTCTTTCTCTAACCAGACTTAAGCTCTCAAGTATGAGTTCAGTATAAATTCACCAGCAGGTTAAGCCACTGTTGAGTTTCATGTCCCCATGGTCTGGTCATGAGACTTTGCAGGGACATCTAGATAGACCATAGTATCCATTTATTTCACTTACCATTTTCTAGGCGCTGAGACACTTTCTCATTTTTGAAACATGTTTTGTTTTCTTTTTTGTTTTTTGGCTGGCTCAAGCTGCCTTAAGGGCAGGTCTGGTAAGGCATGGGGAGCTGGGGATCGAACTGCGCTGCTGTGCACCTGACTGGGTTTGCCCCAGCAGACACTTAAACTACTGAGCTAAACTGCAAGCCCCCTGAAACATGTTTCTAACAACTCAAATAGACTCTGATGGAATTGGTTCCATAAAGCTAAGAATCCTCAAAGAAAGGCTGAGGCAGAGTTCAGCTTATGCAGGGAACTGAGCTTGATTGCAAGTACAAGCAGAAATAAAAATAGTCAAAGATAGTCCAACTGTAATACAGATTACATGTTTAGGTAATAAAGGAAAACTTTTTGAAACTATAGCTTATATGTGTTACAGTTATATTGACTGGACAAAGTGTGTATATGTGTACAAGTGGTGTGTGTGTGTGTGTGTGTGTGTGTGTGTGTGTGTGTGTGGTTAAAGAATATTTGCAGTGAAGGTCCAAGCATCTTCAAGTCTGCTGATAATTTTTTCAGGAAACATTGAAACAAAAACAAAACTCTTTTGTTGCCTTCCCTAAAGATACTCTTGAGTTTAATTCTCTCTGTGTCTTCCTCACTGGCTCTTTTCCTTTCCTCTGTGGATTATAATCGCAATGAAAGTAGATCCACTGGCTAACTGAAAAGCGTGAGCTGGGGAGATTACACCCACACCAATATGGATCCTCACACAGCAGTGGTGTCCAATCAATGGAACTATTTCAAACACTGTATTTTGGCCAGTTTCCATGCTACCAGGGGGCTATAGTGTCTTCAATCTCTCGGCCTTCATTGATTCTCCCCCTTTGGCAATCATTCCCAAAACTGCTGCATGCTTACTTTGTAAAACTTTCCATCTGTTTCTTTGAAACACGAAAACTAATCTCATCCTCACTTTTCTGGCCCTCAAAATCCAATTTCTCAGAACAGGTTCCATATACTGTCTTTGTGTGTTATGCTCTATTCTGTCTTTCACTGCATACAATCTGGACACAATTTCCTTATACTTTTTAAGTCTACCACTGAGAATGTAATTATTGAGCTTTTTATAATTATTCACTGATAATCCTACTTTATATTTGCTATGTTTACCACCTTCTTGCTTGAAAGACCTGTTGTAAGACTCTGTGAAAGTCTTACAAGTCTTCTCCATCAGATTATGAATTTCAAAGCTAGAGCCTTTTACATTCCTTTTAAAAATTATTTATTTGCTACAGGATCTTGCTACACAGCTCAAACTCATAGTGATCCTCCTATCTCAGCCTCCCTAATGCTGAGATTACAGGTTTATGCCACCACACCTGGTTTTGGTGACAACACAGCACCCCCAGGGTTCCAGGACTGATGAAACATGTGGCACCAGGGATCAAACCTGGGTCATTGTACTTACCAGGCAGGCACTTAAACCACCAAGCTATCGCTCCACCCTTCTCTTTTACATTCTTATAATTCTCTTCATGTCACAGTTGCTTCTTACAAGAACCTTCCACTCTACAGGAAAGGATGAAACAACTGGGGTCGCTCTCTCTGAGTTATCCATCTTTGGCTGAATTTCTCTGCATGTAAGCTGAAGACAATAATGATGATGATAATAAGACCTTCAGCTGAGGCCTGTGAACTCTAAATATATCAACGCATGTGTAGGGACTAGAATAGTTCCTGGCACACAGAAAGTATTGTGTGAGTGGTTGCTGTTGCTTTCTTACTGTTATTCGTATTGCACATATGTATGTAGATTTTAAACTTTACCTCAGTCTAAATAACATTACACTTACATGAGTACATGATAGAACACGTTGAAAATTTCTTGAAAGCTAACATGGTGATTTATTAACACAGGCCACATAGTGCTTTGCACATGGTAGTCCAGCAGATACTGTCAAACTTCTTCCACTGGTAAAGTTGTATTTGGCATTTATTTTATCTTTCACATTTGGAATTTTGCTATCATGGATTGCACTGTAATCTATAAATTAAGATTACATATAAAACCAGCATGTTTTAAAATTGCAGCCTGGAAGTATTTTAATCTTATCATGAGAGCAAGGCACCGTGTTAGTTTTTCCTAAGAAATTAATTATGAATCTAGATGGGAAGTTCTCACAGTGTGGACTGTGGACCACTGAGGATCCACAAAGGCACACTGACTGGTCTTCGGGCTCATAGGTTGCAGGTTTATAGGAATACACCAGTGTGCTGTTGCTGCTGCCATGGTTTCGTAATCTATTTCTGATGGTCAATAAAAATCCAGATATTACTTCAAGGGTACACCACTCACGCTGTTCCTGCTAAATTTTTTTTTTTATTTTTATGCTGAGAAAAAGTGGGCAGATGAGGGCATCAGTAAATTTTATGTGCAGAAACTGACCTGAGACTGAGGGAAGGTGGTAGCCATTCTATCCGATAGCCTTGGAACAGGAAGAGATGAAAACCCTTCAATACTTTCTTACTTGGGCCAGCCAAATAACTCAGCAGATTAAAGTGCCTGAAACAGGCTCAGGAGCCAGGGTTCAACCTCCAGGTCAGCTATGCCAGCCCTACTGCGCTGTGATGGGAACTAAGACTGGGCATGGTGGTGTGTGCCTGTAATCTTAGTCCTGGGAGGCTGTAAACAGGTGGATTACTAGGAGTCCAATCTAGTAGTGAGATCCTTAACACCCAATAGTTGCTTTCCTAAAAAATACACACACACAAAAAAAAAAAACTTTCTCACTCAATTCACTTAATCTCAAACCAAAACTTTCCTTTTGATAAACTTCGTGTAATTGCTTCCTTACCTCTGTGTCACCTCAGCTATTCACTGAAAAGGATGGGAACCAAAAACTGAGTCACCTGAGGCCACTGACATACTACCAACACAATCACTATGTTTTCAGTCCTATAGAAGCTACTTTAATTCCAACTAAGCAATGTGTGTCTGGTATCATTTATTTCCCCCAAGTTAATGTAAGCCCCAGTTATTCAGGAAACCAACTTGACAATGCATGACTTTTCCATTAGGAATATTTTTATGGCGCCCATAGTTATGAATTCATTTGTTATTCACTATAATGGCAAGTATTATAATGAATTCATTTACTATTCATGTGTAGAACACAAACACTATTTAGTAATTGGTTAATGAGCTGAGTGAGGCTCTTTATCTTTCCTTGGTTTTATAAGCAACATCAACACTTACTTAAATTATCAGATTCTTTTCAGCTTTATTTGACACATACTGGTTGAGTTTTATTCTCCAAAGTCCAAATATACAGATGGGCATGGGCAACTTTCTCTACATAATGGAAACCAACCACGATGGGCCAGGGAGAAGGCCACAGAGCAGTCAAATGGCAGGACAGCCAAGCCCACTTCAGCCCCGAGTTGACACTGCTGTTCTGGCAATGAAAATCACTAAAATAATGAAAACCATTTAGGAGCACAGCTGCAAGTGAAACTAGCAGTGCCTATTTTAAAGACTGAAAAGCAGGAGCCAGGGAGAGAGCTCAACCGACTAAGCACCTGCGTAGGCAAAAGCAGGGACCGGGGTTCAGTCCTGGATACCACATGCCAAGCCAGCCTTGCCTCTGGGCACACTGAGCCAGCCACCAAGTCCAGATGTAGTGGTGCACACCTGTAATCCCAGTGCTGGGGAGGCTAAAACAGGAGGATCACTGCAAGTCTGAGCTGCATAGTGAGACCCTGTACCAAATAAATAAATAAAATTGAAGACTGAAAAACAATATAAGGACGGCTAAATTGTTCAAGTTGACATAGTAATTAAGCAAAAAAGCTGGCATTCAAATTCAAAGAGTTTTATTCAAAGCCTATGATATTCAACATGTGCCAGAGTCCTAGCTTTCCTTTGCAAAGGAATATTATAAGTGTATTTTTTACCTAATAAAATCCTGTTGTAAATTACCAAAATCCCTGTAAGCTATTTGCAAAATTAAAGTGCCAAACAACTTCAATAACCTACATTAAATTATTAAACCAAGAATTGACATAAGCCAGCTACATTCTGCAGGTAATTTAGGTTGCAATTACAAATTGCTTTTAGGTAAGGTGTGAATTGTGGATTCCAAGAAGGAGTTTGTTTGGAACCCATCTCCATAAGATAAAAGAACTTTCTAAGTGAAACAAAAAATACAGAGAAAGGAAAATAGAATTTTTTCCCCAGCAAATTAAGACTGTGAAAGAAGCCAGGTTTGATACAGAGAACAGGTTGTCACGCTAGATTTCCTCTTTCCAAATGACAATGACTAACATGTACACTACAAACCAAGCAAAATATACATTTAAAAACTGGAGGTCTGGCTGGAAGAAGAGCTGGCCTTTCCTTCTCTTTTACATATGTGTGTAAAACATTAGCGAGCAGTTTTACACGAGATAAAAAAAAAGGACCAAAGATAGTATTTAACTAACATTAAATCCTGAAGAAAGACTATTCTGTGAATGTTAAAGAAAGCCAGGAAGAAATAACACTTAGTAAAGTACACTGTTAGTTTTTCTGTTGTTCTAAAGCAAATATTGTAAGTCTACATAACTGGGTTTTGCTTTTGATATTTTTGTTTTTGTTCTGCTTTTGTTTTTACTTTTAAGGCATTTATGGAGCAGTTTTAGGTTCTCAGAAAAATCAAGAGACAGGTACCGGCTTTCTCATGAATTCCCCGTTCCCACATCTGCAATGCCCAGGGGACATCTTGGCAGCAATGGAGGAAGCTACACCATAGTCACCCGAAGTCCACAGCTAACCTCAGGGCGCCCTCCTGGGAGTGTGCACGCTCTGAGCTCAGACAAATGTGTAGCGATGAGCCCCTTTCACTGCTGTATGATACAGTCTTTTCACGTCCACTGCACTGAAATTCTTGGTGCTCCAGGGTCACTGGGACCCCGACCCGGCCCTTGCAGCCACTGACACTTTCACTGTCTCAGTAGTTTTCCCTTGTCCCAAGCGTCACTTAGTTGCAGTCCTACAGGATGCACAGCCTTTTGAGTTTGGTTTCTTTTACTCTGTAAATTGCATCTAAGGCTTTTTTGTGTGTGTGTCCTTTCATGGCTTCATAGTCATATATTTTTATATGATAAATAATATTCCCTTGTTTTAGGAGTTCTTTGCACATTTCATATAATGATTTTTCATAGTATGTGTGTTTTGCAAGTATTTTCTTCCATCAAATGGCTTGTTTTCTCATTCTTTTGACAATATATGTCACAGAGAATAAATTATTAATTTTAATGTTTTTTTTTCTTATTTTTCTCATGTATCTTGTTTTTGGTATTTATCTAAGTAATCTTTTGTTAAACCCATCATCATATGAGTATATAAGTTGTTACCCCATACCAGTGTTTCCTTTATTGTTCTAATATAAAAGCTATTATGTCTTGTACACTTATTCATGGTTGTTTTAGATAAAGTGAATAACTCTTCTACATTAGAGGCAGCTAACAGACAATGGATAAATCCTAATAAGGATAAATCCCACTAAGTTGTGGTATAGAATTACTTTTCTACACTGTAGGACTTTATTTGCTAATGTTTTATTGAGGATTTGTGTATCTATGTTTATGAGAGATTACAGTCAACAGTCTCTAATTTAACATTTTTATCTGATATTGATATTAGAGTGACACTGGCCTTATACAATAGGTTAGGAAGTTTTAGTGAATGGACATAATTTGTTCCTTAAATATCTTATAAAATTTAGTAGTAAATGTATCTCTTTCTGGTACACTGTTCCTAAGAAGTTGATTAATTTGATTTAATTTATTTAATAAATATAGACCTATTAAAATAGTCTATGCCTTTGTGTGTGAATTTTCGTAGTTTTCAAGGAAGTGATCCATTTTCATCTAGACCATCTAATTTGTGAACATAGGGTTGTTCAGAATATTATTTCATTATAATTTTTATATTAGTAATATCTGTAGTGGTTCTTTTTCTTTCATTTTTGATAATAGCAATGTGTCCTCTCTTTTTTCTTGGCCAGCCCAACTAGGAACTTGTCTACTTTGTTTTTTCAAAGCATTAGCTTTTTGTTTAATTGATTGTGTTGACTTGTTTACAATTTCATTTATTTCTACCCTTTTCCCTCTGCTCTTTTCTTTTGCTTTTTTTAAATAGAAGCTTAGATTACTGATTATCTTTCTTCTTTTCCAATATCTACATTAAAGGCTATAAATTTGCCTCTGCATTTTCGTTAAATATCACACTTTCATAAATTGTTTTCATTTTCATTTAGTTCAATTTTTTTGCTTTTCTTGAAGTTTATTCTTCAGCTCATGTTGTTTAAAATTATGTTGCTTAATCTCATTACACTTTGGAATTTTGCAGTTCTCTTTTTACTACTGGCTTTTATTTAATTCCATGTAGTGTGAGACAAACATTATATGAGTTCTGTTTATTTAAATTTGCTAAAGTGTGTTTTTATGACCAATTATGCACCTCATACTGATGAATACTACTGGATGGAGTGATTTGTGGGTGTCCAATCATAGCTGAATTCAACTTAATACTTCCTGTAGACTTGATACCTGCTGGACCTGTCCCTTCCTTTCTTCCTTTCTTTCTTTCTTCCTTCCTTCCTTCCTTCCTTCCTTCCTTCCTTCCTTCCTTCCTTCCTTCCTTCCTTCCTTCCTTCCTTTCTTTTTCTTCTTTCTTTCTTTTGTTCTTTTTTTCTTTCTTTCTTTCTTTCTTTCTTTCTTTCTTTCTTTCTTTCTTTCCTTCTTTCTTTTTTTTTGGAACCAGGAATTTAACTCAGACCCTTGCGCTTGCCAGGCAAGCACTTATTCTACTGAGCCATCTCCCCGGCCCCAGCCATTTCTAATATGCGAAGGTTGAACCTTAGACAATGGTAATAGACTCACTTACTTCTTGTATTTGCATCAGTTTTTGCCTCCCCAGTGCCCTGCATTTAGGCACACACATGAAACCAATTATAATAGCATCTTTCTAAACTTCCCCTTTTATCACCATGCAATCTTCCATTTCATCCCTGATTTCTTCACTTAACGTCTTCTCTGTCTGAATTCGATTTTGTTTCTCCTTCTATTAGTGTTAGAATAGTACATATTTCTCCATCCATTTGTTTTTAATCTATATATCTTTATATTGAAATCCCATGTCCTTAGATGACATATATAAGGGAGCCGTTTTTAAATAAGCATTGATTATTTTTATCATTTAATCGACACATTTACATCACTGATATTAAAAATTATTGATGTAATTGGATGAATATCTTCCATAATTGCTGCTGCTTTCTATGTATTGATTTTGTTCTTTGTTCTTGTTTTTTCTCTTTTACTTTTTTCCAGGATTTTGTAGTTTTCATTAAACAATTTATTTGATTCATTTTCTCTGTATCTCACTTTTACTTCTTTTTTGAAAAAAAATTTTTGACAATTGCCCTTAAGTTTCACTGTACACTTAAAACTAATCTGATCTATCTCCAAATGACATAATATTGCCTCATGGATAGTATGGGTACTTGACAATAAAATCATTTTAATTCTTTCGTCCTGTGCCATTAATTATTGCTGTCATTCATTTCACTTATGTGTATGGATATGTAAGCATGTATACATATATAATGTACAAAACTGTTTACACTATATATACAGTGTAGATACATAGTTACATATATCATCACTTTGAAAGAACTTTTCTATTCAGTAAATTATTTTTATATTACTTTCATTCATTCCTTTTCCAGTGCTCATTCTTTTTATGTACCACATTTCTTACTTGTATCATTTTCTATCTCTTTACAGAATATTTTTAATGTTTCCTGGAAGGCAGGCCCACTGGATAACAAATTTGTTTAATTTTAATTTGACTAAGAAAACATTTACCTTTCTCACTTTTAAAGAATTTCAATTTTAGGGCAGACGAGATAGTTCAGAGGACTGAACACCTGCTTAGGCAAGCAGGGTTCGATCCCTGGCACCACATGCCACAACATCCCTGCCCCTGGGCACACTGGGCTGGCTACTGAGACCAGATGTGGTGATGCATGCCTGTAAGCTCAGCACTGGGGAGGCTGAAAATGGGAGGATCAGTATGATTCTGAGCTATGTAGTGATGTCCGATACCAAATACATTTTAAAAAAAATTTTTAAAAAGAATTTAACATGTACGACTAGTACATATCCACAGGGCTCCCTGAGGCGATTCGCCTCATGCACACACTGATCCACTGCAGCTTCTCCTGGCCCACTCTCCCTAGGCCCACCTGCCAGTGTCTCATAACCACTCTTCTATACGCAGGTTGGCATTTCTTGGCTTCCACATAGGCAGAGAACATCTGCTGCTTGTCTTTTTGCATCTGGTTTACTTCATTAACACACAACATCCTCTAGTTCCACCTTTGGCTTTAAATTACAGGAGCTCATTCTTCTTTATGGCTCAATAATTTTCCATTGCTTTTAAATGAAGATTCCAATATGTTTCTGTACCACATTTTTTTTTTAAGTCCAAGAATCCACAAATGGGCTACTAGACTGATTTCATCTCTGCACTACTGTGAAGAGCGCCACAACAGGTACAGCCCTAGCATTCATGTATGTTTTCATATGAGCATGGAGGGGTGGAGATAGAGAGATGAGGGCAGTTTTCTGGAGAAACTCAATGCTGATGTTTACCATGACTGTAGTAATTTATGTTCCCTCTAGAGTGTATGATAGTTCCTTTTCCTCACATCCTTGCCAGCTTTTGTGTTTGATTATTTGGGGTAACAGTCATTCTAACTGGGGTGGGGTGCAATCTCATTGCAGCTTTGTTGTCTTTTGCTTGATGATTAGTGGTGTTGAGCACTTTTCTGTATCCCCATTGGCCATCCCCAGTCTTCTTTGGAGAGCATTTGTCCATTTCAGGTTAAATTACTGTGTTTTTTTTTTTTTTTTTTTTTATCATTTTTTGAGTTCCTTATATATTCTGCATAGCAGTACTCTATCGGATGAATAGTTGGCTGTGCCCATTCTGTGTCCTTCAAATTCAAAGGATGATTTTGTACAGTGAAGTTTTAAGTTGGTGACTTTTCTTCACCACTTTAAATACTTTGCTCTTTTTGTGTGCATGGTTTCTGAAAAGAGGTGAAGAATTCTCTTTGAAGGCAAGGTGATTTGTCCCCTCTGTCTTCTTTCCACAGTGTGTTCCTCTTTATCATTGATTTTCTTCAGCATGAAAACTGAAAGCCTCGTTGTAGTAGATACTTTTCAGCTTTTATTAGAATGCATTTCCAGTCCATGATGACAGCTTTCCTTATGTGAAACTGGTCCATGTGCATGGCTCATCTTGGCATATTTTCAATTCTTCACCCTCCTCCCTTCTCCTCCCTTCTTCTCCCTGGAATGGAATAGCCTTCCCATGTGACAAAGATGTATCTCTTTATTTATTATCTATCCTTGTATTGCTCCTTACTTATATTTGGACTCTTCATATAAGAACAGGCATGTGATATTTAAGCCAGTTTTTCTGCTTTATCTCACTTAACATTATGGTCTACATCCATTTTTCCCACAACTGATTCAAGTTTATCCTTCTTTATGACATGGTACCACACCACTGCACATAAGCATCTCATTTTATTCATCCATTCCTCTGATGAAGGGAATATAAGCTGCTTCTAATATTTAGATATTATGTTATGCTATTGACAATATAAGAATATATGAATCACTATAAGGTGAGGACTTTAGGTTTGGGGGAAGATCCTTAGAAGGGGAATGGTTGGCTCAAATGGAATTTCTAATTTTATTTTTTGAGGAATCTCCATACTGCTTTCCAGGGTGCTAGTTTACATTCCCACCAGCAATTTGGAAGAGTGCCTCTTTCCAAACCCTTAGTGTCTCCTGAATTTGTTATGATTTGCTTTCTTGATAATAGTCATTTTTTCTGGAGTAAGATAGGATCTTAGTTTGCCTTTAATTTGCATTTCTCAAATAGCCAGTGTTAATGAACATTTTTTCATACATAAGTTAAGCCTTTTGTTCTTATTCTAAGAACTGTCTACTCATTTGTTAGTTCATTTCTGAAGGGGTCTTACTTTGATGGGTTTAATTATTTTACATTCTTAAAAAACCAGATTTTTAAAAATTATCTTGCTAAGTTTCCTACTTCTTTGGAGAGGTATTTAACATTAATTTGGACGAAACATACTCAGTCATTATTATTTCGGAATTTTGAGCTATTCCGTGCCCTTTCTCCTCTGACACTCCCATTTCCCATTGCCTGAATGTTAAGCCCTCTAACTACTGCCCCCACCCCCTTGCCTTTTCTCTCCACCCTGCTGTCCTTGTTCTCTTTGCTTTCCAGTTTTGGTGGTTTCCATTGGCACTTGCAAAACTCAGATTCCTTCATTAACCTTATTAAGTGTACAATAAGCCCACCAAAGGCATCATTCATTTGTGTTGCAATGTTTTCTGTCTCTAGATGTCTCAGTTATGTTTCTCTCATTGCTGGGACAAATACTCAACACTCAAAATGAAGGAAGGAAAGGTTTGTTTAGTGCGCTGTCACTGGAGGTTTCAGTCCATACGCAGCTGGCTCCACGGCAGAGCGGCACATGGCAGAGAGCAGCAGCTCGTGGTGGTGGAAGGCAGTGGAACAGCAAGAGCAAGTGGAGGAGTAGCAGCAACAATGGCAACAGGGAGCAAGTCTGTTTCCTTTAAATTGCATTCAGGCCATCCACCTCAGGCTTGGAGTAATACTCACACCCTTAATCCCAGCAGCATTCACATGCATAATCCCAGTGGCTCATGAATTAATCACGAACTCTAGAAGTCTGCCCCAAGGCTGCATGAGGCCTTGGGGTGACAACTAAACACAAACCGTAAGACCAGCATTTTGGTAAAGTAAGTTTTCAGGCTTTCCATTTCTTTGCCTACATTGCTCATAATTTTTTGTCTCTGACTAATTACTCTATCCACAGTGTCTTTAGTGTTTCACAGTTGTTTTAAACTCCAAGTCTGATCATTTCAATAGATGCCATTTATCCATCTAGTTTTGAAACTCCTTTATCTTTACAGCTTTGTGCCTTCAGTATTTCTTATCATATTTTTCTTGACAGCTGGATTTGATGAACCAAGTGAAAAGGATCATATTAAGTGGGGTTTTAGTAATGTGTATAAAGGTGCAGGGGAAAGGAAGAAATCCCTAATCAGTCAGCCTCTGGTTTATGACCTCATCCTTCTCATTTCTGCATTTGATAAGTGCTGCTCAGCCACAGCAGCTTTATACAAGATGACTGCAGTGGGATGGAGCTGGAATGTGGAAAGTTAGAGCTGATTGAAGTAGAGTTTTTCCTTCTCCCAAGTCAGTTAGGCTCTGATGATAAATGTAACAAGTTAGGTGTTGCCACAAGGCAGGATTTATCAAGAATAAAATGAGAGCCAGGCGTGGCAGCTCTGGCCTGTGATCCCATGCCAGAACTCTGGGAAGCTGAGGCAGGAGAAGCCCAAATTCAGGCCCAGCCTTAGCAACTTAATGGTTTAACAAGACCCTGCTTAAAAAAAAAAAAAATAGAAGTTGTGCTATGAGTGAGAAGCCCTGGGTTTTTATCCAGTATGTTAAAAAAAAAAAAAAAAAAAAAAGGTTACTCTTAAGTATTTAAAAATGCTTCCTCTTCCAGGGTTTCCTCCTCCACAAGCACAAAGATCTGATGTCTGCTACACTGAGCCAGCAAAGCCCAGAGAGGTGAAATCGGCACAAATGTAGGCATCATCTCTGCCTGGGTGACCCCAGCATCTTTAACTCTTCCACCTCTGTGCTGGGCCTCCAATGATATGATTTCCCTAGTTCCTGTAGCAGCCTCCTCTCCTCTTCCGACATCCATTATTCCCTGAGTGCCTCTCTTTTTCTCCAGGCTTGCACTATGTCCTCATTCTTCTTATGAAAACGAAGAAAAACTGTTCATTTTTCAGCCTTTTTGGCTTTTTCCCTTTTATAGGGACACAGTGGTGACCTCTAAGCTCCTTATTTGCAGAACTAGAAACTGGAAATCAATAATTTGTTTTAGAAAACCCAGGACCATGATAATAGAATACAGTGAGAAAGCTCATGAAGACTTCTTCAGTGAGTATAACTGAGATTTGAATTTACCTCTAAGGTTTCTAGATGGCAATGTGAGGCAGGAAAGTGGATGTCATAAAAGCTACATTGAATAATGTAGTCCGAAAGGCCTTAATAATATTCAAACCCAACAAACACAGCTGTGGGCCTCATAAACTTAGTTCTTTTAGTCTTCCCTTAATGAAAGGTCTGAAGCCTTCAAACACTAATGGATCTTTCAGTTCAAGATTCATCCTGACATGGTTCTACCACTATTTTTTCCAGACAGGTAAAATTATCTAGTCTGCCTCTTTCATTTTATAGATAAGGGCAAAAAAATACAAAGATGTTCCTGTGCCTTTTTCTCCCTAACCCCCATAACACTCACATGTTGAAAGATGTTACTTCAGAAAAAGTATATTTATAAGTTAAGCATTTTCCCCACTGTCTCTTTTTAAATCTAAGACACTCATAACTCATCACTGCTTCTGACCAGCATGAGCCAGACAGTTTCTCTACACCAAGTTGTTCTAATTGGAGCCAAAATAAAAGAAACGAGTGCCCTTACAGATCAATGTAAGTCTTCCCTCAGGATTTTTACATAGTTAAAACTGACAGAATTCCAGATATGGGCCCTTGTTTTAAACCTATTGGATTAGGTCACAAGAAGAAATCTGCTATTGATGCACACACACACACACACACACACACACACACACACATGCTATACAACTAACTAGCACAGTAAGGATCCCAAAAGACAGGAGATTAAAGAATAGAAGAAAAAGGAAGGGAAAGAAGGAGAGAAGA
Source organism: Ctenomys sociabilis (assembly GCA_004027165.1). NCBI lineage: Eukaryota > Metazoa > Chordata > Mammalia > Rodentia > Ctenomyidae > Ctenomys > Ctenomys sociabilis. Next base: position 90,094 of record PVKA01003530.1, read on the forward strand.
GCATACAGAGAAGAGGATAGAAAAGGAAACTCACACTGTACTGTACTGGCCCTGCCTCCAAGGTGCCCTGAGACTGGGAGACTGGATGTGGTGGTGCACACCTGTAATCCCAGCACTTGGGAGGCTGAAAACAGGAAAATCACTATGAGTCAGATCTGTGTAGTAAGACCATATAGACCCTGTACTAAATACATGAAAAAAGGGGGAAAAAACAAAAGAAAATTGAGTTGAAATTATAGAGAATTATAGAGAGAAGAAAGATAAAACAGCTTTAACTTATACTATGTAGCTTTAATAATATTAGTGTTACGCTGGCCAGCTTTACCACAGTTCAGACAATACACCTGACCTTCACAACTCAGAGGGTGAGAAGTCTATTGTGAATAGTCTGAGAATCTATTCACAGATTCAGGGCTTCAGCCCAGGGTGACTGATTTCAAGGCAGAGACAGTGGCAGAAAGGCATAATGGGAAAAACCTGCTCAAATTATGGTGGTCAGAACCAGAGGAGGTTACAAAGAAGCAGAGAGGAAAGGCAAGAACTAGCCATCGTCTGCATGCCCATGGCCCTATCACCTATGTTTGCATCCAGACTTGCCTCCTAATAGCCATTCAGCTGTGAACTTGTTGAGTTAACCCATTGATCAGGCAGCACCTTCTCAATCTGCTCTCTTTTCCAGTAATCTCTTAATCCACTCCATCTGACAATAAAGATTACCTCGCATAACTGCCTAGCTCTGGAATACATGTTTTTCATGTGTAATCATATTTTTGGTATTAACACCAATTTAGAGGTGAAAGACCAGATAAGATCCAACTGAAGTTCATGCAATAAGTGTGGAGCCAGGTCTTCCATTCCTATTTATCTGATCTCAAGTGTCTTGAAATACCCTATAATTTTCCCATGAAATAAATGAGAAAGAACTTTGAAAGAGTAAAAGGGAGAAATACATACAGATGCTAAGAGGAAGTGCAGAGGAAAGGAGTCAAAAGGTGTGCGGGCAATAGGAAAACCCGCTGGGGAGGCTGCCTTGCTGGCCTCTACTTACCTTCATGGCATCTCTGCTTGGTCTGAAGCATTGGGATCTTCATTATGGTCGGGTCAGTGGTGGCAGATCACAAGGGCATAGGCCCTGAATGAAGTATACATCTAAAAATAAATGCAGTGAGATGTTTTTGAAACCTGTCTTGATTCTTATCTCAGCACAGTTTAGATTTGCCTGCCACTTGGCAGACTATCATGTCATGGCATTATTTGTGAAAGTCACCTCTTTGCCCCAAGATTCTCTGGCTTTAAATAAAAGATACAAAAGTACTTCTTTATTTTATGTGAAATGCTCCATACAAAATTTATGAAATGCAAGCAAGACACAAATTCTTAAAGTAAACCTGTAATAGAGCTAGACCTGAAAGGACTTATGATACACGAAAGGAGGAGAAAAAAAAAAAAAAAAACAACTCATTTCCCAACTTAGTTAGGCAAAGTAATTCTCTGGGTTGTTTCATTCTCTGAAAAACCCAGGGTTTCAAGAGGTTTATTATAGCACCAGTGCTGCACAGAGCTGTCAAAGATTGCCAAAAATAGAATAATCCTTAAATAAAATAAAAACATAACCACTGTGCAACTTTTGATTTTGAACATCTAAAAGATGGTGAACAGCATTGATGTTTGGTTAGAAAGTTACTATAAAAAAATGTAAAATCAAAGTCAAGCTGACAGGATTGGAAATGTTCCACCACGGTGGGTAAACGCAGCAGTGAGAGCTGCCGGGTAGCAGAGCCTTTGTAGCAGGATTGGCAGCCTTCTTGGAAATCCATTCTCAGGTTTACAGAAAGTCTTTTGTCCCCAAACACTTCAGTCTCCTGCAGAGACAGCTGGTGTAGGAGTTGGGACACACATTGGCCAAGAGCCAGTTTGCTGTCCACCTTCCACTGTCAGAGTGCTCATGGTTGAAAGGGAAATGATGACCCCACTCTGCATTACCCTACCATATAAAAGGTCTGCACCATCTCATAAAAAGACATCTTTGTCTTATAAAAAGATAAGTGCTCTGATCTGTTCATCGGTGCAGCTGGGGACCCCATGAGCTATTCTGTCCTTACAAGATGAACTCCACCCCTCCTCACCCAATTGGTGAATCAGTAAAGGCTTACTGTAAAGGCCAACTACCTCAGAATGTGATTGCCTTTTAACATAAGACCTTCAAAGACTTAAATGTAGGCCCATATGAGTAAACGTCATATTGTCTCACTCACGTGAAAAGCGAATAAATAAGACCCAAAATGTACAATAGATATGGTGAATTGGGAAGAAACTGTTTAAAATAAAAGACAAACTATGATAGGGAAAGGAGAAATGAAAAGAAAAAGGGGGAAGTACTTGTATACACAAGACAGTTACTGAGCTGATTAAGTTAAAATGAGCTTTAACAGTAAATCCTAATCCAATATGATTTATGTCCTTATAAAAGAAGGGAGACACAAGCATTGTGAGAACACAGAAAAAGACCATATGAAGACATCACAAGAAGGTAGTCATCTACAAGCTAAGGAGAGAGGTCTCATGCTAAAGCCAACCCTGGTGATCCTCAGATGTTTGGTCTCTAGTCTCCAGAGTCAACAGATAATTCTTATTGTTTAAGCCATCCAGCATTTTATTTTTGGAGTTATCATTTGTCTTCTGAAAAGCATCTTCCCTTTGTCCCCTCCCAACCTCTGGTCCGACAGATAAATGGGGCTGGGTGGGCAGGGGAGGCCAAACAACTGGTGGCCTTGTTTCCCTACTCTATCCCACCCGAGCCTGCTCCCCTTATCTACTCACCAATAGCCTAGCTAGTTACCCTTTATTCTTTGGAAGCCAGAGTACTCCTTATTTTTGCTTTCTCCTCTGTCTTATTTGCTCTTTTCTATATGGAAAGATATCTTGTAATTTTTCCAAAAGGAAAAAAAAGGAAATGATTTCACAACTGATAGAAAACTTTTGTTTTATTGTTAAGAAAACTTAACAATATTGTTAAGTTTAGAAAACTTTTGTTTTATTGTTAAGAAACCTTAACAATAAATCATCAATTTCAAGAGGCAACAAAAAAAAATGAGTTCAGGCCATCTTTCTCTGTTATAAGAACAGTCTGGAGCTTTCATCTTATTTCATATATTCTTGACATAAAAATCAGAACCATCATCCTGAAAATAGAAGTACTTTTTCCTAAATTTTTTTCTTCTTTTTCCAAAAGAATATAATATGTATGTTTATTAAAGCTGGAATACTTTTGAGACATTTCCACAGGAAATGATTTAGAAAAGCTAATGCATATGTCATTCTTGGAACAGCTACTGTTACTCTCTCTGTAGCCTAGAACATATGAGGAATAATGAAACTCTATGTCAAGGACTTGGAAGATAAGAGAAATGATAATAGAAATAATCAAAATTATTTTTAGAAATAGTATCAGCAGAAACATGTGCCCAACTAAGGTCTATAACTAGGAGCCTATGGTGGATAAGGAGATAGACTGTCCTAAGGAGTGCAAAACATTTTATGTTTGCACAGACTACATTCAGTAGAAAGACAGCTTGTGGCTTTCGCTGTATGCTCAAAGAGGTACCTAGCTCCCAAAACTTCTACATAAAGCAACTATGTAACAGAAAATGCTCAAGTTAGTAGACAATTATTATAAGTTTCCCCCAGCTCATCAAGTAGCTATAAAGAAGACGCTTAAGCATGCTGGGATTCAGTTTCTTTGTCAATAGGAATTGGTTACTTTCCATCTTGAGCAATATATTATTGTCCCTTGGTCAAAAGTATCTACAACCAGGCAAGGGCAAGGTTATTCTAGATGATGCTGTACAGAAAGAAATAGGACTGGGATGTGCCATATTGCATAAGGGGATACGTTTTTTCTCCCCAGGCATGAGAAAGTGTTACTGACAATTTGTTTTTTAAGATTGAACTATAAATTGTAAGAAAATTGATAAAACATTTGTGTATAAGAGGTATCGTGCCAATAACACTGCATGGATTTATGTATTTCATCAGACGAGCAATTACCTGAAGTATATTCTTATGATCCCATTCTGAAAATGGAATAATTGAGATTTAAGAGATTAAATTATAAAGATCACGCAATTAGTCAAAAAAAGATTGTAAATTTAGCTTCTACAACCTACATCCCTGGCCAATACTAAGATTAACTCTCAGAGACATAATGAGTTATCACTCAATTCTCAATGACCAGAAGTATCCTGGACATTATCAAAAACTATAGCAATAATACCCTATTTTTCTTGAATCAGTGTCTGTCAGTACACTGTATAAGTTTACTTTTACCTTTGCAAGTTTGTACTTTTCTTGCATTTGTCCTGCCCTGTCCTAACGTCTCTCTCTTTTCCTGTATACACTAGCTTATCCTTTCAAACTACTGAGGCAGCATGCTAGAACTGGAAACTAGAGATGTGATTTTTCAACATTAAGCAGGCCTCTTTTGCAAAGGCTCTTCTTTCCAGGTACACACACACACACACACACCACTACCAGTTATCATTATTTTCATTGTGTGTTCACAAGAGTTATGATAAGAAATTTTTAGCATCAGATAGAAATCGAAATATAAGCATCATTTTAAAATATATTCAAGCTAAACTTGGTAATACTCATTCTTCTAAACGATTGAGCTTGGAGCTACACATGCATGCCCGCTCACATGCAGGGTTGTGAGTCAAGTAGAAAGATTGTAATTTGGTTGCTGTGTGTTTTCAAGTAAACAAAGTCCCAAATGTAAATTTCCTTTTGTCTCTTAATAAGAAAGAGTGAGAAAGAAATCTTCTTCCCAGCTTGGTTCTAGTTCGGTGTGAAAAACGTGACCCCTGTAATGTGCCAGCCACTTCCACTGACAACACGAGGCACTCTTGTCTGGAACCACCTTTGACTCAGCACAATGACAGCTTTGTATGGAGGCTGTAGCTATACTAGTGAAAGGTTCCTTTCGCCAACTTCAAATTCTTCCAGGAATTGAGTCGAGCCCATGTCTCCAAATTGTATTGATCACAGCGCTGTGCACACCAATGCTATCTGCTTCTTTCCCTAAACGGGACCAGGGAGTGGCGGTTGCACGATCAAAAACCCTTTAATGAGTCAGTCACTGAACTTTGCATGTGCATTTGCCCTCTTAGCTGAAAGATCTCTTAACCCTGTGCTCTTTCAGAAGTCATTCCACAGAAGGTCACAGCTTTTCTTCTAAGACAGGTTCTTCTTATTTCCATTGGTTTCTCATTATTAGTTTATCTTAATTTAGGTTCATCTAAAAATCCAAATTAAGAATGTTATTTACTTCCCAGAAATATTTCTTTTGCAGGAAGATTTATAAGATGTTTCTATACAATAAGCTATCATTAAATTAGCAAGATTTTATTTGCATATAATTTTCCCAAAGAATTCCCTTAACTGTGTAAATCAAATGGTTTCAAGACCTCTACAAACTAATAAATTTAGTTCAGTTTCCTTTTGTAGCAAACCAGTTATGTCATGTTTGTTCCTAACGCTACTCTTCCTCCTGGAAATTTCTCTCTTCCTGTTCCATCCACATATTTCTATGAGACTGACATATTTCCAAATGATCCCATCCTTCCATTGCAAGCCACACTGAATTTCTTCAAGGGATGGGAAATTAACTTAAATTAGATCAGTAAGACATATTGCCTTGGAATCTACAGATGACTAAGAAAATAACAGAGTTATCTCCCTATTATAGTTAACATAAAATATAAAATTTGTAGGCTGTGGTAATCCATTTTTTCTGACATTTAGAGAATTTGGATTAGCAATAAAAGAAAATGAATACAGGCCTAGAGAGATAGCTCAGTGATCTAAGTGCCTGCCTGGCTAGCACAAGGGCCCTGGCTTGACCCCAGGTACTACATGCCAAGCCAGCTCTGCCCTCAGGTCACTGAAACCGGGTGTAGTGGTGCAAGCATGTTATCTCAGCATCGGGGAGGCTGAGACAGGAGGATTACTATGAGTGTGAGCTTCATAGTGAGACCTTGTACCAAATAAATAAATAAATAAATAAATAAATAAATAAATAAATATTTTTTTAAAAAATGAAAATTTTTTAAATTTTCATTTAAAAAATAATGAAATTATTTTTTCACAAATATCAAGATAGACTCATCAACTTTGACCTCCTTGAGTTGTCCTGAGACCCCCAAGGCTTCTTTGTCCTTTCTATGACTTCACTGCTCAGAAGTTCTTTTGAGGACCACTGAAATAGCTACAGGTGTAATGCGCCTGCTTAGGTAAGCTCAGGCAGCTACAGGGGACAACAGTTAGATCCCAGGCACCACGTGCTGCACTAGTCCCACCCTCAGGGTGGGCTGAGCTGCACCCTCCCCCAAATAGTTCTTTGGAAAGTGTGACCCGATAAATCTGTTTTCTTCTTCTATTGAACTTCTCATACATTGACCATAAGCTTCATTTTCAATATCATTTTTAAATTGAAATTATATTTCTTTTATTTTTAATAAAAATAGTGTGAAACAAAACTATTCTGGAAAGTAGGTATAATGTCTTTAGTAATCCAGAATCAGGCATTAAAACTGTTAGAAATCAACTCAAGTGCCTAGTGGGAAATTGATTGTAAGACCAACCACGTAGCTGCAGTCATAGGTTAACAACATCAAATACTAGGAGAGGCCACACCCCCTCTCCTGTGGAAGAAAGCTCTCCTGATTGGAGAGAACCCTTGTTAGAGTCATAAATTGATGGTAGAGAATGGCCACCGTCTTCCTCTCTTTTTTTCTACCCAGCCAAGTAGGAGAGACACCCATTTACTTTATTTAGCAACCTAATATTATAAAATAGTTAATATCCTAGACTCACAAAATGAATTTCCAATGAGTTCAGATCATGGCTCAGGCATGCATGAGTAGTGGGAGTTAGGAAATTTGCTTAAATTTTCATGTACTTTAGTTTCTTCAATTGTAAAAATAAAAGCACTTCATTACCAGACTGTTGCAGGGGTTGAATTAGTTTACCTAGACTGGTGCCTATACAGATTTCACAGCTTTATGAACATTACCTATTCACTGTTAGTATTATGTCATTATCATTATTATAGTCTCTTTCCAAAGTGTATGATGAGGTATTAAATAATAAGAATTTGTTTTAACTGGTGGAAGGAGAGATCTAGGCTGTCTAGAGAAATTTTGGCAAGAATTGTAGGGGCATGAATAGACTTTGATTTTTAAAGATTGAATGTGAATGTACACACGGTGCATTTTCCTGGGAAACAGGTTCTGAAATTCATCAACTACTCAAAAAAGCTGGCCTATAAGATAGCTAAGAATATTTTAACAGAATATAAGATATAAACTTTTTAAAAACTATGAACTAGAAAGTTTAGACCAGAGAATAAGCCATATATATATATATATATATTTATTTTTTTTTTTTTTTCGGAACCGGGTATTGAACTTAGGCCTTTCCACTTGCCAGAGAAGTGCTTATTCTACTGAGCCATCTCCCTGGCCCTGCATATAAAATATTTTTTTAGCTCTTAACCATTCTCCACCTCAGAGAGACAAGGCGCTATTAAATAACAGTTACTACTGAGAATGATAATGGAAAGGCAACAGGAAAACAGTCAGCAAAGAGAGGAAGGGCCTGGAAGATAAGAGTTTTAATAATACAATAAAGTCTTCAAGTTGAATAATCTTATTCTGTGCCTGTGTGTTTCAGGAAGAATCAGGAAGACAACATGAGAAAATGATGCTGCGTCAGCAGCCCCAATGCTCTCCTGCCCCTCACCATACACGGTGTCTGCCGACTCAAGTTCCAGCATTCAAAGTGTACCTTCATTCCTCGTATCTTAAGTCACTAACAACACTGCTGTACAGACACACTGATTTACCAGACCAGAGACTCAAGCAAGGAATGCTGGATCCACTGAGAAACTGAGTTTTCAATACAGCACTTTCCTGAGATGTTCAAGGGTAGCTTTGATGACATACACCCTTCATATCATGAATTTTATAGAAAATATTTCTTAGTAACACCTCCACCAGATCTAGGCTCAATGTTTAGCACTTCACATTTGAGAATAATGAAGGATTTTTACAGTGTACTATCTATTTTTTTTATATTTTTTGAACTGAACACCATGACTTGCAGTCTAGACTCTTAATTTCAGAACTCTAGAATGTTGCATTCTACAGCTAGAGAATGTCACATAAATAATGTCATCTTCTCATAAGTATCTGTCATAGGACTTTCATAGATTCAACTAAGGTTGAAGGAACCCTTTGAAATAAGATAAAACGATAGCACATTATTCTTTAAGGGCCCATTTGTCGCTTTACATTTTGTCCTTGACACATGGTTATAGCAAGGTCTCATTCTAACATTTCCAAGCATGACACTTGTCGTGTATTTTCACTATGACATCCATTGACAACCTAACCTTTGGCTGAGAGGCCTTATGCATGGAAGATTTCCAAAGCTTAAGTCTGAGAATCCAATGTTCTTCATTTGGTTTTATCTCTTATCACAGAAATTTAATCAATCTCAAGTTCGTTATTTTCCCCAATAAGTTAGATCCAATGGTCACAGAAAGCATACAATCCACTACACTGTACAGAAAACCAAAACGAATTTATACACAGCTAGTTCGAACACAAAACCTGCCCAGAGTCACTTCCTTTAAATAGGCTGAATATTTATTTCCTAAGGTATAGCACATTAGGACCTTTTGTCCTAATTTTCTTAAAAATGTGAGAAACAAGTTGTCAATATACAAATGAATTAAGAATTCATGTAATCAACAAAAAATTCACTGGAAATAAATTATTATCTTCTACCTATTTAATGAAAATATCCTATAATGGCACATGAAGGAAAAAATATGAGACACTGTTAAAAAATCAACCCTAAACTAATGAGAGGCAGACATCACTTCAGAAAAATAAGTCTCAAAACTGTGTCCTTAAGAAAAATTTATTGCTTCTTTGAATATGATATTTTAAATTTCGGTATAATATAAATGTTAGGAATAAAATTATTTTTTTCAGTGCTAACATTGCTTAATCACCACTGTCCATCATAGTTCATATGTGTAATAGTTACCCTGACCTCCTTCCTTTATATGTATTGTCACCAAGAAAGAGGTATACCTGCATCACTTAGCGGTTTTAAATTATCCCTATGATATAATTTATGTTAATGGCATAATAGCATAACTATGATGGATAATGTGCACCAACATTTACAAATTAGTTGCCAAGCATTTCAATTACATTTGTCTTCCTACCTCTCATCAGCACCAAAATCACATTACCTGTGCAACCATTAGTTGGTGAATTATCCTTACATTTGGAGTCTTAACTTGGATACCTTTCAGGTGCCAAGCTGCTCTAGGATTCCAAGCGTAGCACAACAGGCAGGAGCAGAATCAACCAAATCATGTACATGTGCTATGAAGGGTTTTTTTTTTTTAATTTTGTTTTGAAGAGTAAACATAAAAGCAAGAATAAATAGCAGAAACAAAGACAGAAACAAAGCAACATACTACAGTACACATTTAGCAGATGTTCTCAAATCAAGAATAACAAATTAGCAGTAGTTGTTATATTATGTATTCTTTGACATCAAATCTGTTGCTCAGATTAACTGATACAAGTATGCAAGATTAGACAAATAATTAAATATTAATTCTTGCTCTCAATAAGCCTTTTCCTTCTTATCTTTTCTTTTTTACTTTTTTAAAAAATTATTTCTTTAAAGAGAGTATAGTAATAATTGATAAGACATTAGAAATGGTTTACATTTAGAACAGCAAGATGAGAAGTATTTAACCATGGCTTTTGTATTGCACATTGCTGTCTTCAATGTAGTTGTTCAGATCACAAAACTCAGCAAAGTGGATTAGAGATCTAAATACTAAAACAGAAACATTAAATCTACCAGAAGAGAAAGTAGGTGGAAATCTTGAAGACATAGCGGTAAGCAGAGTCCATGAGCAAAACCGAAACTACAAAGGATTTTGTGTGGAGGAACAAAGCAAATAATTAGAAGGTATCACTGAAATTTGGATCATTATTAAAACCAAGAAGAGAATGCTGTTAATGTAACTCCCAAGTGAATATGGGATCCCAAGTGGATTGTGTGATATGGAATTATACTGAATTGACTGAAATAAAAGAACAAGTAGTTCCCTTTTCCCCTCTGTTTTGGCTACAAATCAAGGAAGGTCCTGAAAATGGAATTTCTGCTGGCCTTTGTTTCATTAGGTCCCTTGAGAATCTCAGTGACTCAGATGCTTGTGACAGCCCAGAGCTCAGAGGAACCCAGGGCTTGTTCTTTGAGGCAGAGCTAGGCCTTGCAGAGACAAATAAAAATATTCTTCTTAACAGTCACCCTTAAAACATCCAGATTGTGATCAAAAAGTGCCCTGCAATACATGTAAAGAGGTCTTATTGCAATATAAAAAGATTTTTACAATGGATGCCCGTACTTTCTCCTACCGGAAGGTCTACGGTGTTCCTCATTCGAGGTACATACAGTATTTTAACTAAATTCCTTTGCAGCTCAGCCCTGTCTGGAGGGGAGGTAGAGTTTAAAACTGTGGACAAGACCAAATCTGGAACTTCCTGTTCTAGTCCCACCATAGGCAATGCTGGCAGATTCCATGTGTGCTCCCAGTCTGTGATATATACAGAATATTTGGTAACAAAGGGAAATTATGTAGCTAAAATAAATGTGAGATCTTTTTTCTCAGAATAAGAAATGCTAGAAGCTATGAGGCAAATAAATCTGAAAAGCCAAGAAATTTATGCATTTTAATCAGAGGTTCCTTGTTTTTCCTCTGGATTCTCCTGATACTAAATTTCCCTTACTGCTACCACCTCAAAGTCTCTGATTACAGTTGTTACAAGCACTATGCCTGAAATTAGAGGTCCTGGCCCTGTTTCCCTCCACCACTTACTGTGTGGTCCTAGAGAAATTACTTCATCTTGCTGTATGTTAATGTCCTCACCTAAATATGAGAGAAGTAGCAGTGCTACTTTATAGTTGGTATGAAGACTGGGGGGAAAGATGGTCATTCCATTGTCATTCAACTAATTTCTGTGCTTGAACTGGACCACACAATCCAACACAGTCCAGTATTCCACAATAGTGAGTTATCTGAAGAAGTTGTCGACCATAGCCATTTACAGCTCAACTTATTATTATGGCCCCGCGGTGTATACCTTATTTTTATACTTTTCTGCTGGACGGTTAAGACCTAGATAAAGCAAGACCTATATGTCAACACATGTACTTTATGTTTCTTATGAGGTCAGTGAAGTCCCCTCAGGGTTTATCTTGTAGTCCTGTACCTTATTCTGTAGATCCCTTGTCTGTGTCATCCATGTGGATGAGTCATGGCCAATGCTTGACCAGTTTGCTCTCTGTGAGAGCCTTAGAGAAAGGAAGGGGCATAGAAAGGAAGAATCATGATGTGTGTGTATGGACAGTACAGTTGGGATAGATAACACCGTGCTTCTATATAATTCTATGAGAGGCAAGATTTGCACTAATGGTGGTTGGACAGGATATTATGTCAGCTTCTAGTACTATGGGACAACCACTAGGAAAATATCAAGGTAGAAAGTATTAATTATTGAATCTTTGATGTAATTCAGGTATAAAAAATAAGATACACAAACAGCTACACTCTCTTTATTTACTGATAAGAGACATACGGTGTAATAATGTCTGTAAGTATAATATCATGTATGCACATTCTATGATACCAAAACATTATGAAAACAGTTTGCAATGCATTAATTTATCAAATCCATCTTGTCAAGGTATCTTAAAACTGTCTCATTGATATTTGTACTTCAATAAAATAAAAATTAAAAAAAAAAAAGACTGGGGGGAAAAGAACATGTAAAGCCCATAGACTATGCCTAGATGTGGTGCTCAACAAACACCAATACATCTTTTATTCCAGCAAAGAAATGCATAATGTTCTTTAATGAGAAGAATGAAAATATCCCACATCACAGCTGCATTGTAAATAGGCCCAGGGCAGCTGTGGGTCAGAAACTGTACATACAAGAAAATCTCATCTCTATGGTAGAAGGGGCGTAAGTCACTCCTCCCTTTCTACCATTGCAATTCATTCCAGAGTCACTTGGAAGAGGCCAACCTAGTAACCCCTGGGAGCCTTAGTTGGAGGTTTTTCTACTTTGTGGATAAGATAGTGTTCTAAACTATCACAACACTTAACATAAACTAAAGATATCACAAAGGACCAGTAGGCAAAAATGAATTCCAACATTCCCCCAAAGAACCTGAAGTCAGGGAGCTGAGCTTATCCTTGAGTATGAGAAGGCAACATATAAAAATATTACAGTGTCATGTACACAGTGCATGTGCTGAAGGTGCATTGTGTATTTTCATTCTGTGCGTGATACACACAATCAGAATCCCTTAGGGTATAGCTGGGAGATTTTGGAGGCCAGAATGGTCTTAAGCCAATGAAAATCAATTTTTCCTGTTGTGTAAAACATTATGCCTGTTGCTTAAAAGGCAATGTGTTTTTATATGGTCTAGGAAGTGCTGTGAGCCCGGCCAGCTTTCTCCATTTATTGCTCTAATCAACAATCCAGCGTGCACAGCACCACATTCCAAATAAATGATATCCTTAGCATGAGTCTGGGAGGCTACTCAAAAACTTGCTATGAGGAGAAAAGAAAAGTCTTTGTTTTTTAAATGCTCATGTCTGAACTTTGGTGGTCATTGATTCTCAGGCAAGAAAAAATGGCACATCTATTAAATTCAGACAAAGATTGCTATAATTGCCAAAAATAGGCAGGAAGCACAGTGTGTGCTCACATCGTGTTCTCCCTGGATGTGGTGCATCGGACAGGTTTGGGGGAAACAAATCATATTTTAAAAAGCAAGTGCAGAACTACAAGGAGGCCTAGCAGCTTTGCCTGCGCCGTGGCTGGCAGCTGCTGACAGCCTCACCCATCTCCACGCGCTCACGGGTGCATCTCCGTGAGTGATGCCGCATAAATATGAGGCCCCGTGTTGCGAGGAATCACAGCTACCACAATATAATTAGTAACCCGCGCCGAGTCCCACTCCCAGGTGAGAAGCGAAATCAAAGGGACAACAAAAAAATAGTATTTCAGACTCAGAAACAATGCTTGTCGCTGACAAGGTTTTGCAGCGAGGACGCTCTCAGCGATCTCATCCTCCTGACACTGGCAGGCAGCCAGCTGGCATTTCTGTGGGCTACACTGAGATCCACTGAATACCATGTGGGCGGTTGTCAACATTAGAAATGGGAAAAATAAAGAGGAAGAAATGAGTTGAGAGGTATAACATCAACTTTCAGAGGCTTTTTTATTTCTGCCCAGATGGCTCAAATATTCCAAGGTATTGGTACCCACACAATAGGCATCTCAAGATAGTAATTATAAGAATTAAAGTTTATAAAGTCATTTTACATATGTAGGCTTCACTGCCGTCAGAACCCTGCAGCCTCAGAATGGATATATGGACAAGTATATGGAATTTCTCATGTAACTGAAGCTTTGTTTAAGTATTGCTTTTGCTTTCATTTTAATTGATATGCTTTCCATCCAAAAATCTCCCCAAAAGTCCCACGTGTTTAGTGGTGAGGCTTTCAGGAGGGGAATAGACCACAGTGCACTGACTTCATCAGTAGACCACTCCTGGCTTAGCGGGCTATTGGGATGTGGGGCCTAGGAAAACAGGTTCCTCAAGGGACACAAGCAGTCATCTTGGCCCCAGCTGTCCTAAGTTCCCACCCTTTGGCTTTCCCTTTCTCTGGTTCTTGGCTGTCACGAGCTGAGCAGCCTTTGTTCCCAGGCCCTGGAGCCAGTCAACCAGGAAAAGAAACCATGGATGGAAGTATAAACCAGAGCAACCTTTTGTCCTTTAAGCTGTGTATGTCAGGCACCTTGTCCCAGCCACAGAAAGTTGACTAATGCATTTATTTTTATTTATGATTTTTTAATTCAAGTTAAATTTATTCTTTTTAACTGGCATATAATATATATATGGAATACCAGGTAGTGTTTTGATACATGGACCCATTGTGTAACATCGAAGTCAAAGTAAAAATATATAGCTCTTCAAACATTTATTCTTTAATTTTAATGAAAATATTCAAAGTCCCTTCTTTTAGCTTGCTGAAGCAGAGTACATTATTGCTATTGCTATCTGCAGTTACCCTACCATGCAGCAGGATGTCAGCATGGTGGATCACCTCGCCCATCTTTCCCATACCCCCTTGCTAGGTAGCATGTGGATCAGGGCCATCTGAATTAATACAAAGAAAGTTTAATTAAAATGAGAACATTAGTCCTCTCTTAAGGGTAATAAAAATGTTTTCATGTGACACATTTACTAGTAGAACAGAATAAAATATTCACAGTTAGATATGAATATCAGAAAGATTGTAACCAAACTGTTTGGAGTACAGACTGGATAACATCACTGATTATTGTTTGATCAGGGTCCCTTCTGCCTCCGATTTTTAATCTGCAAAAAATAGGAACAAGAATATTAAGGATTGCAAGGCATCTGGATGACTGGAGCGAGTGCAGCCTTGAGCAAACCTGACCTTACATCCAGACATTCCAACTACAAGAGGGCAGGGCAGGGTCATGATGCTTGCCTTGTTTTTCTCACTTTTGACAGGAGGCAAATACAGTACTCAAATGTTTAACCTTGTATTCATGAATCAGTTAACATCTACTAGATTTTTTGCTCTCTTTATATGTATTATCAACTTTAGCCCATAAATAGCTCTATGCAGTATCTATTCTCACTGTTATTGTGCCCATTTTTGAAATTAAAGAGCTGAAGCAAAAGGGAACCAAACTGCACAGTGATAATTCGTGTTTCTACCCAGACAGTTTGACCTCAAGTACTGCATCCTAATCACTGTGCACGTAACCTCTCATACCCCACCTTATGAATCTGAGGGCATGAGAAGAAATCAATTTAGTAACCTAGTTCATAATAATTTAATATGAACTATCAATATCATCATAATTAATGTCATTACTACCTTTGTCACTATTATTAACTTTTGTACTATTGTTTCTTTGGGATTCACAGAAAAGAAGACTACTTTGTTTCAAGAATATGCTGAGCTTAGCAGAACCAGCAGCTCACAACAATTCCGGTAAGACAGCAGAACTGTGGATACAAGTGGGAACTTCATATTATGTCAGTGATGCAAAGGAGATTGGCTCAAATGCATCCACCCCTAGAGACATGAGCCATTTGCCACATGGTTGTCTACCCACATTTCGGGAAGGTGGATGTATATATGAAGTAGAAGTAAACCTGAACAGCTGAAATGTGAAGCAAGAACCTGAAAACTCCAATGGAGGTGAATATAAAAAACAAGGAGATTATTTTAGAAAGTAAAGACATATAGGTAGAAAGTAGCTTTGATTAGTACCAATCAGAGGCAAACACCTTCAGTGTCTTCTTATATCTTTGAACTGAGCCATTAAGCTACAGATAATATTGGACTTTCTTGTGCAGTTTGTCGATCTGTGGGAAGTGAACATGGTGTCTTAGCAATTCTCACCTTGAGACACATAGAAATGTGGGCAAGCTTGCCTTGTTCTTTTCTTTATGGTAACCACTTGTGTGTCTAGCAATTTCATATTCAGAACCAGTATACACTCTTAAAGTCATCCCAGCCCACTCCTGCTTTTCTATTTTGCTTAGAGTCATGATTAAGAAAGAGAGAGAAGCATTTCAATGTAAGTCCCACCTATCCTCATAGTGATTATCAGTGATCACCAGAGGAAGGTCAAGGTTTTTCAAATATTTAAGTATTTGAAGGTATGCTTGGAACAAAAGCATTGTCTAAAAACTCCATTTTCATCTCCTTCATGACTCTGCTTTCTGAATTTCATTTTCACATACCTAAAAGCATACTCATCCTTCCACTTAGGTGTATAACAACCATCTCAAATAAGTGTCTAAAACAAACTTGATCTTTTCAAAAAATGTTCTTCCTACAATCTTACTCAACTCATGAAAATCTAAACCAACTTGTTAGCAAATGCAAACACACACAGATATTCCACAAGTTAATAGATAAGACATGTATTTTAATCCAATCTGGTAAACTTAGACCCAGTCATTAAATCGTTCTTATTAGACATCTCAATATTTTCTGTTCTAACAATCTGTTTTTGTTCTTTTTAACTACCTCATCTTTCCCCTCCTACCTATATGTTGTCAGAAAAATATACTAATGTGACCTAGAGCTAGCTTTGAAGACTCAAGAATACATAAATTAACCCTATATCCTCAATCACAAAATGTTTAGTCTTTATTTTATGACCTAGAGCTGTAGATATACAATGTGTCTATCTTACTTGTTCTCAGAGTGCAATTCTGGTGTTCTCTGCTGGCATTGATGGTTCCAGCTGTTTAAATCTATTCCCTCTATATCCACTTGAGAGTCCTCTTGCCTGTGAATTACCTCACCAGATCAATCCCTCATTGCCCACAAAGGCCACAAATGGTCAGCGCTCCTCCCAGCTCTCCTTCCTGGGAGCTGCAGCACCATCAGGCCTACACCCAGCTGTGCACAGGAAAGGTGTGGAGCCACCCACCAGCCCACGGCCACTCCCCTACCAAACACAAGCCCTCACTTTCCTCAAGGGGCAGGAGGATTTCTTCACTCTGATTCTACTTTCTAATTTCCTGAGTCCTCAGGGCACAAAAGGGAACAGCTTCAAGCTTTCCATTTTTTGTTCCCTGTGACATCCTTACACAAAAAAGCAGTAATCCCAGAAGCCTAGGTAACAATGCAGAGTAAGGGCAATCTTTTTAGGTAATTAAAAAAAAGAAATAAACAAAACCTTTGAATCTGGGGCTGTAGGTCCATGCAGAGTGTATACTTAGTATGTAAGACTCCAGATTAGCCCTCATCACCAATAAAGCAAAGACAAACAAATAAAATGAGCATGTTATTGTTCATCCTTTCAGTGTAATTCTTGAAAAGATAAAGAGAAGTAAGAAAATGAGGCAAGCAAAAATCAAGTTTCTATTACTTAATAAAGCCTAGATTTCAAAATGACTTCATCAGTAGAGACTTATCTACCAGTGGAAAACCCAATAAAATCTCTTCTATGTATTTGCTATTCTTGTCCTCAGCCCATGCTGCATTCTGTCTTCAGCAGACAGGTGTTTTGGATTGACTGCTACTCAAGTATTTACAGAACTTATCCTCTGGTCAACATGCGTAATGTACCTGTAGTGCAAGCTTTACATACAGTCTTTCTGAATTCTTCAAATAACCTTGTAAGGAAGGCACTTTTGTTATTGCTATTTTACAAATGATGAAATTGATCCACAAAGCAATTAAATAACACTAAAGAATAGATCTAACAGGGCTGGCCTGATAGCTCAGTTGACTAAAGTGCTTGCTCAGACAGAACACAGCAGCTGGGGTTCAATCCCAGGTGTGCCATGCCAGCCCCACCCTGCGGCACACTGAGACAGCAATTGAGACTTAAGTATAGTGGCACATGCCTATAATCTCAGCACTTGGGAGGCTAAAAACAGGTGGATCACTATGAATCTGAGCTCCATAGTGAGATCCTGTAGACCCTGTAGTAAATACAAAAGAAAAAAAAAATAGATCTAAACAAATGTAAGAGTCAGAATTCAGGCTAGGCACATTTGTGTTATGACCACTGTATTATGAACAACCAATTTACATGTATCAGTAAACTACTAGTTCTTATGTAGGAATCCTCAAGTCACATCTCTAACACAAAAACTAGTTTGGTCAAAGTAATTGATCAGGCCAGGGAAATGGGTCAGTAGAATAAGTGCTTTCCTGGGAAGTGCAAGGGCCTGAGTTCAATCCCTGGTTCTGCAAAAAAATAATACTAACAAATAATAATAATAATAATTGATTATATAAATGCAGGAAATATGAAAGAATAAGGAGGGAAGAAAAGGAACAAAGGAGAGAACTAGTCTACAATATGACTCCCTAAAGACAGTTAAAAGTTTGGGAAGTCATTATTGTGGTTATTAATTCTGTGTATGTAGCCAAGTTTTAAAAAATTGATATACACTACACCCAGTGACTAAAACAAATTAAACCTTTCTAGTAATACTTTAGGGTACTTGTTAAGACAATCTCAGGGCCATATGGCTAGATTTGGACATGCTTATGCCCAAAAATATGAGCTTTGCTATTATTACCATTAACTATTTTCTTTAGGACTTCTAGTGCCTCTGTAAACTCTCTACCACCTTCTCTCATAAGAATTAAATAAATTTTATTCCTATAACAAAGGCAGCTTAATCCATTTATTTGAAAACACTGTACGTAACTATCCCTTTTACAAATAGTCCTTCACACACTGCAGCAAATATCTAGCAATATAGAGAGAATTCAGTGAATACTCATTAGGATAACAAATACACAAAATTAAGCAATGAAAAAACTAAAATAAATACAAAAAAGACAGAGAAAGTAAGTTAATCATGAGGATACTAGGATTAGTGATAATATTCACTCATATTTTAACTGTGTTTTTATAACTCCTAATGAATAACGCTGTGCTTCTACATAATTCTATGAGAGGCAAGATCTGCACTAATGGTGGTTGGACAGGATATTATGTCGGCTTTTAGTGCTATGGTCATCCACTAGGTAAATAATTATTGAATCTTTGATATAATTCAGCTATAAAAAAACCTGTAAATATAATTTCATGTATGCACCTTGTACAGTACCAAAACGTTATGA